>CM070594.1:55645317-55861574 GCA_036346395.1 Hsuehochloa calcarea | reverse complement strand
GAGACCCATCCCCAACTTTCATAACAAAGTTTCTCGAGTAAACACTTTCCTTTTCCCCTACCACCAGCGGTACAACGACCATACCTATGGCCATAACCACAATCTCTACCTCTAACATCTACTATCATCACATATAACAATCACGTAACCAAATCATAAGCATTCATAATAAATTCATATCGGCAATAATCAATGCTACATAGCGAGCGTAAATGCAATGCTTTGCCCATTCCCATCCTACTTTGCACCGGTGTGTCAAGTTTTAAGTTAATTAACCATTAACATATTTTTTTGTACAAATCAAGTTACCTAAGTTGCTAACCTATTCACCACGGACCTAAAGCGTGCTCGATACCATTGTAATTTTGTTAACATTGAGCTTAGAATGCCACTAATCTACTATAACAATCTAATTTACATCAACATACTATAAAATTTCAGCAAGCATAACAATATTAAAACACATCCACAGTCGCATTAACACAAGCATAACACTATGACAATCATAGATAAATTAGACCTAGGAGCATAGCAAAATAATAAACCAAGATTAAAATAAACCAAGCATCTATGGTTATTCAATACCATCATGTCCTAGATATAAATATTCAGGTTATTCTAAAAGTTTCTCATGTCCAATGAATCAAATAATTGGGTGAAGTGCATGATTCCAAGTCGCTAGCCCTTCCCGAGTAAAAGCGTCATCACTGGTCACCTAAAAACAACAATAGAGCAAGAATGAGTCCAAGACTCAGCAAATACATAATAAAGCCATAAACAATAGTTTATTAACCATAATCAAAGTTATCATCATCATCCATTTAGTTAATGCCATTGTCATTCTCAAACAACCAAGCCATATTCCATATAGGTAAAGTTGCACAATTTAACAATTTACTTAGATATGCGAATGCACTAACATGTTCATGCTCATATGCATCTCATCGGTGATCTGGTATAGCGGAGTGTTCACCGTCGATGACACACTCTATCCTTCACTCCCGTGAAGTCCCCACCAAAGTAGGATTTTATCTAGAGCTCTCGGACTAGTCATGTATCTTTCTCACCGACCTCACGGAATAGTTACATGACTTTCTCACCGACCTGGCTCATGCAACCCCTGTCATGATGAATGTAAATGATGCGATATCTTTATTTATTCATCAACATAGTCCATCTCATTAACTCAATATCTCCTCCTCATTATCTCAATATCATAATCTTATTCACTCAAGGTCATCAATATCATGTATAAGAATAAGCTGAGCGAAAGCATAATAAATAGCATGATAAGTAACAACAATGATCATGGTGAACAACCCATTGTTCACCACTCTACCATGTACTTGCCTTCCATGGCTGTGACGAGTTAGGAGGCAGCAGCGAATTTCTCCACTCCTGCCCCACCGCCTACACAAATATTCATTGAAATAAGAATAACAAGATAGGGCGTGGCTACAAGCGTTTTACCATAACCCTCTATCTAATCAACAAAACCAAAAACTCAAAATGACGAATTAACTAATCGGCCAATATCAGCCCTTACGAACAGCAGTACGAGAAAAATCGTAATTAAATATCTGTAACTCGAATGACTTGAAACCAGTGCTCAAATACTCTTAACGCATAACACTACGAAACTCTAGTTGACTGGATCTTTTGATTCGGCCAAAACAGTGGCCTAAACAACAGATGAAAACACAAACAGATAATTGTCCAGATTATAGAACAGTAGCAAAGAAAATGATGTAACTTTCAATATACTGATCCAATTGAGGTGATCTTTATCAACTCGGAAAGATAATTTCAAGGGCTACAAAAACCTAGTTGGGTGGAAGTTCTGAATCGGACTCTAACTAGATCAAAACCGAGGGGCAAACCAGCAGTTCTAAATTCTCAGGCAGACAGGACAGTGCGCGATTAAAAATTCATATCTCCTAAACCGTAACTCCAAATTAGATGATCGCGGTGCCAAAAGAAAGATAAGACAAAGGGATACAACTTTCTAAGAGGTGAGAAGATCAAAAAAAGTACATAACTTACCCAAAGCTGACGATCAACAGTGGCGCACGGAAGAGGTCGGGAGAGGCGGCGGCCACTAGGGGGAATAGGGGTAGGAGGGGAGGGGTTTTAGGGTTTTGGGGAGTGGGATCCCCTCTCATGGCGGTCCCCTCTTGGGCCCCTCTGAGGCTGCAGCCCGGGGCCAGTTGTCGAAATAATGTGAAAAACCCTTTCTTGTTTGAAATTTGTACTCCTTTCTTTGCCCTTTCTTCTCCGGTGATAGTCTAATTACAGATTCGATTAGGTATTACATTTGATTCCTAGTTCTTGCAGAATTCACGGAAATTGCTACTTGAAGCTGGGTACCATTATCCGTGATGATCTGTTGGGTACACCAAATCAGCGTAATCACGTTTTTGTTATGAACCTCTTAGCGGCCGGTTGTAACTTTTACAGCTGGCTCGGCTCAATCCATTTGTGAGCGTGTCAATCATGACGACGAGAATTGAAGCCCCGGGTGCTCTTAGGAATGGTCCCGAATGTCTAGTCCCAGGTTGCAAAAGGCCAAGAAAGAAGAATTGTTTGCAAAGCTTTGCCGGTGATGTACTTATCGGCTATGGCCCGACATTATCGCGCCGTCACGAGCTCTTTTGCATCATGAAGGCGATTGGCGATAGTATCCTTGCCTAAAGGCTTTGCAAACCAAGGTTACGTAGGAATGATGTGCTCCACAGACTCCTTCATGAATTTGATTAGCAACCTAATGCCGGTAGATTGAGATATGCATCTCATCAACACCCCATGAGATCTCGTTTATACAAGGTACTTTCGATTAGAGTGTATGATTTGGCCTTTCGTGCTATACGATCGGCCTCTACATCATCTTGAGAATTAGGTCATCTTGAAGATAATTGTAGATCAATGTCATCCAGTCTCTACCTTGATCGTTACCGATCATGGAGCATCTAAGTTATCGAGTCAATATGATTGATCGATGTAAACTATCGATGTTCTCGGAATGCTCGACTACCGAGGGTGAATCGAGTTGCTCGAGAAAAACTCTGGCGGGACGGTTGACATAGTAGAGGCCATCAGTGCCAAGCCGATCTGCTAGAAAGTTCTCCTTTCTAGGAATATGTTGGATCACGAAACCGAAGAAGTGCTTTTAATTTCCGTACTTCAGCGGATAGGAAGACATTTTGGTACTCGAGCATTGGTACTCTTTCCCTACTTGATTCGCTACTAGTTGAGAATCGCCTTTCACTAACAATTTGCGAATCCCGAGCGAACGAGCTGCTCGAAGTCCTGCCAGCAAACCTTCGTACTCTGCCACATTGTTTGTAGTGGGAAAGTTAAACTGGACGGCATACTTGATGTGTTCGCCGGTAGGGGATATCAAGACGACTCGACCTCAGATCCATAAGCATTAAGGAACCATCGAAGTACATTGTCCACTCGTCGTGGTGCTCGTACTCGAGTCCTTGCTTAGATTGCAGGTTTGTCCACTCGGCAATGAATTACGCTATTGCACGAGACTTTATGGTGTTTGTGAGATGAAATGGAGGTCGAGCGTCCCTAGTTCCACCGCCCATTTGCTATTCGTCTGACGATTCCCTATTTCAAGGACTTGACCTAAGGGATATCCGATGAAGCACGACCACTTTGTGGGCGAAAGTAATGCCTTAGTTTCCTTAAAGCCATAAGGAGACTATAAAGCAACCACTGTACTGTGGGTATCTTTCCTTTGGCCCATGTAAGACTTAAACACGTAATACCTTTGAGTCGTTGGGCGTTTTCACGTTCTACGACGATACACCATCAACGACTTGTGGCGTTGCGACCCACGTAAATCAACGATGTTTCCCACGGTCTTGGAGAAACTAAGGCCGGGGCACTCGTAGGTACACTTTGAGCTTTTCAAAGGCATCATTCGCTTAAGTCGTCCACTCGAAACTTCCATGTTTAGAAGAAGTTTGAAGAAAGGTAGACCCTTTTCCCCAACTGGCTGTAAACGACTTAATGTTGCCATACAACCGGTTAACCACGGACTTCCTTCTTTGTGGTCGGGCGCATCGATGGATGGCGATATCTTCGCGGGTTTGCTTGATACCTCTAGCGAAACTAGGAAACGAGCGACTTTCAGTGAAACCCCAAACACACACTTCTCGGATTCAACTTGAGGTTATGTCTTCTCAAGTTATTGAAAGTCTCTTTAAGGTCAAGCATATGGTCATTTGGAGTTGACAGTTTTCACTACCAAGTCATCAACGTAGGCTTCCAAATTCGACCTATTTGTGGTGAAGGTTTACTGCATTAATCTTTGAAAAGTTGCACACGTTTTTGAGACCAAAGGGCATTTTTATATAACGAAAGTGCCAAATGGAGTGATGAAGGAAGTTTTCTCTTCATCTCCTTTACTCATACTAATCTGGTGGTACCACGAGTAAGCATCAAAAAACTTAATAACTTCTTTTGGAGGTAGAGTCTACAAGTTGATCAATGCGAGGAAGGGAAAATCATCCTTCGGACAAGCTTTATTAAGATCGTGAAGTCTATACACATCCTCCATTTCCCATTACTCTTCCTAACCATTACGAGATTAGCGAGCCATTGAGGTGATGTACTTCACGAATGAATCCGACCTTTAAGAGCTTGTCAATCTCAAAGCGGATGGCGTCCTTCCGATTGGTCGCGAAAGCGTCGAGCTTACCTTGGCTGGATTTTTGTCGGTGGGCGCTGCTTTGTGCTCGATCACCTCCACGGGACTCGGGCATGTCGGACGCTTGCCATGCGAACACATCCTTGTTTGCTCGGAGGAAGGAGACGGCGACTCTTCCTATTTAGGATTGGGTCTGCTCCGATCGGCACCTTTGGTGAGGATCCATCGGCATTGCTTGACATGGCGTTTCTGAAGGGCGCCTTTGTCGAGTGGAACCTCTTTAGTGCAGTCGGACGGTTTGGGCGTTATCTTGGAGTGCAGGTGCTTGACTGCCGCGGATGATGAGTCGAATTTACGGTCGGTAACTCATCGACCGATTCTAAAGACAACCGATCACATCGTATGCCATTTTGGGATCTCCACGAACCATGATTACCTTTTGGTCTGGCATTTTCAAACTTTGATACCCGTGAGTGCGTGGCTATCAGAATTTCGCTAATCTTAGGACGACCAAAATTCCATTATATGCGGTTTGAAATCAACCACGTCAAATGAAATTTTTCCGTTCGGAAGTTATCGGGGCTTCGAGCGTGGCCGTGAGACACTTGTCCTATCGGTTTGGCGGTAGAACAGGAACTATGCCATGAAAGGCGTATTTCACGGTTTACCTTTGATCTAGGAACACCATATCTTCTAAAGCTCCGAAAATAAGATATTTAAGAGCTACCACCGTCTATCAAAACTTCGATTGACTTTGCAATTATTAATAGTAGGCTCTACAATAATAGGGAACCTACCGGTCGAGTTGATGAGGCGAGGCAATCTTCTTTCTTTGAAGGAGATCACGGTGTCAAACCACCTTGATGGTTTGGTGATGATCGAAGGTTAAGCGAGTTGACCTCTCGCTCCATGGCTTTCGGATAGCGGCGTGAGTCGTGCGAAGAAGATCCTCAAAGATCATATTTACCGTCTGTTGAGGCTCACGGTACTCCATCTCTTCGTCGCCATCCTTGTCCTTTTTGGAACTTGTTTCCCCCAACTCCTGGATTGCGGGAAGTGGGCCTTTACCTGCATAGAAATCCTCCAACTTCTTTTGCCAAACACGACAGGTGCGCAAGTCATGCCCTGCCTGTTGGTGAAGTGGACACCACTTCTTACCTTTATTATGGCTATCGGTCGGAACTTTGGCTTTGCCCGGCGGTATAATCCTTCTTACCCTTGAGCGTTTTATACGGAACCGCTAGGACTTCCTTGGTGCCCATTTTGCGGTGCTTCTTCTTCTTGAAACCTTCTTGGGATTCTTTTACGACTTTTCAATGCGGAGTTGCGGGATTTTATCTTTTCGATCAATGGCTTCACTCCATTCAACCGCCTCACTAGCGGCCGCATACTTATCAGCCATGTCAAAGAGTTCGGCCGTTGTTCGTGGAGGATTCATAGCAATGTCCTCCGTAAACCGCGATTCCTTAAACACGCCTTGAATGCGAATCACGAAGATTACGCAATCTCGGAATAAATTTGAACTGGTGAACCTCTTGATGTCTTGGCGGAGAGTTTCCTTTAGTTCTTGCGAGTCAGATGGAGATCATCCTCCTTTCGAGCGATCGTGCGTGCCACGGAAATTCACAATCAAAAGATCGCGAGTTGTTCCCAAGTATAAATAGATCCGGCCAGGTTGGTTAAGCAACCAAGGCCAGGCGATTCTTCGAGCAGTGGGCAAATAATTAGCCATCACGTTTTGATCACCACCCGCGCTCGATGGCGGTGGTATATATCTGGAGAAACTCTAATGGATTTTGAGATCCATCGAATTTATCCATGTTGGCGGTCGGAACCCATTAGGCCAGCGTCTGACTTGGAGCCTGCGAGAAAAGGCTCTACAACACATGGCGACTCATAGCGCCTTCTTGGAAAAGGTGTGGGACTATGATCGATGGGAGATCGGTTTCTTCTATTTGAGCCGAGGCTCATGCGTCCCGTCCGATCGTGAGCGTTATCATGGCGTCCTTGACCATTAGCATGGTTGGATGATGGCGAAGATCATGCGGGCCAAGCATGTGCTCTCCTTGGCTGGGGAAGAGGTGGTTGTTGAAACAACCTTCTTCCTTCATGACCTCTTGGTCGGAATCGCCGAGAGGTCTAGGTGCCGATGGTGACCATGCGCCCTCTCTTGAGGAGGAGGCTGGGGCGAAGTCACCGTTAGACTTTGTGACATCCTTTGCCCCTGCGCTTCCGTGCGTGTTGCGATTCGTTGAAGAATTTACGATACTGCTCCACCAATTGGGTAAAGCCGGAGCTTGGCCGCGGGCGAGTCGATATTATTAGAATATCTTGAATCGACACAAGTTACGGTATTACAGAAGGTCTCGAGTATTCATCGAAGATGTTGGTGTTCGGAGACCGAAGTTCCTCTGGACCTTTGGCTAACTCCGTCATGCTGTCATCCTTGGTGGGGCTGCACCACAGCGTATTAGGCGGTGGGCGTCCATCGACTCCGTTCCCTCGGTAGGTGGTGCTTGATTGCGCGCCATCTCCATTAGCGGTGGTGGCGGCGGGGTGTGCGAGACTATGGTGGCATCACGATCGGCATTTCGATCGTGTTGACCTCATGCTTCCACCAACGATCTTCAGGAGCTTCCCTTTGTGACTAGCGGAGAACTTCCGGTGCTTCTACGAGACTTCCACGATGGACACATCGGAGATGAGAACCTCTGAGGTCTTCGTGGCGGGCTCGATCGATTCGGCGGATTACCGTCGGATCTCGAGTCTTATCGTCCTCACTCGGTCCATTACGGTGAGGTCTCATCACACCGTTACGGATGCGGTTGGTCCTGGAATTTCCGAGGCCGTTGGTGAATACATCGACCATGACTATGTCAAAGGTATATTGACCCTCGGGTTGTGGGGTGAGGTGTTGTCACCTTTATCGCGGTCGAGGCCGGGCTTGGAAAAACATTGGACGTCGATGCAGTGGAACGATCCGATCCTCGAGCGCCTCTTGGCGCAGCGGTGTATCTTCATCCATCCGCTCAAGTTATTCGTCGGCGACCTGCGAACCATCGAAGGAGGGCGAAGATTCCCCATGTTGCATAGCTTGGATGCGAGCTTCCATGTCAAGGTTGGAGTAGTCATCCAAGTCGAACAGTTTTCCTCATCCCATGTTCCGCCATACTTGTGATTACGAATATGAAGAAAGCGGATGAGTTGAGCGAAGAACCTCTTGAAATTTTTGCACTATCTTCCCCACGGTCGGCGCCCGGTGTCGGCGATCAAATCGCCCGATCTTATGGATATATAAATGAAAAGAGGAAAAATGTGCGTGACTTAGGAGTGGATCTAACTTGCTCTTTATTGCTATGAACTACATAATTACAAACAGGAGTATCTAAAAATACAACACTTTGCTATATCTTGCTTGATGTCTTACCTTGTCTTTGTCTATCTTTGTACCCGTGTCTTCTCTCTCTTTAGTCCTTCCATGACCCTCCTTAAATAGTTGATGAAGCGGTGGCGGTTATCCCATGAAGAGACATCAGTTGGGGAGCGGCCTTTTGGTCGGGAAGAGGCGGTTTGGCGGTTCCACTAAGTAAAAAGCGGTTGGTGGCGTCAAGCATTACTGCATGATTAATGATTTAGTAGGCGTTAAATCATTAGCGTAATAGCGTTGTATTATGTGGAATATGAAACCGTGGTTCATTCATCACATAGCGAGTGGCGTGGTCGGAGACTTGACCTAGCGCTTTGTTCATAGCTACGAGCACTCACTGGTCGTGGACTAGGCTTGGAACTTTGTCAGGCCGAGGTATTCATTAGATAACCACGTAATACCTACGACCGATTAGGTCGGTGGTCTTAGAAATTACGACCACTTTGAGCGTATGGTCTTTATCATATATTAAGATAATATATGAATATTTTAATCCTCAACATGGCTCTTTATCTTTCACAGCCAAGACCTCCTTGAAACCACTGGTTTGTGGTTTTTGACCCTTTATCTTATTCTTGGACTTCTTTGCTTTCTTATCCTTACCAACTTCACGGCTCTCGAGGAGTATTTATTTCTCGATCAATAGTGTTGTTCCACTCGTAGCCTCGAAGCGATCGCATATCGATCGGCTATTTGAAGAGCTCGGCAGCGATGTTGGGAGGATTCAAGCAATATCCTCTGTTATCCTTCTACTACGGACTCCTTACTTAAAAGCCCTGATAACAGATTAGTCCGAAACTTCCGGAATTGAATTACGAACCTGACTAAAGCGTTTGATGAATTGGCGCAAAGTCTCGTCGTTGATCTGTCTTATCGGTGCAAGTCGTCTTCCTTTCGAGGCGGTTGTATGTGCCTTGGAAATTTGCGATGAAGGTCGCGAGAGATGTTGCCAAGAGTAGATCGACTCGAGTGGTTGGTTTAATAACCACGATCGGCGGATCCTTCAAGCCTGATTGGAAGGTAATTTGCCATTACATGCTCTCTCCTCTGCTTGCTCGGACGTTTGTTGTATAGATTTGAAGAAATTCGATGGGATTTTGAGATCCATCAAACTTCTCCATGTTTCTTGGTCGAAAATGAGGTGGCGTGAGCGGCTCGAAGGTCGGCGAAAATGCGGCATCCGTAATAACTTCTTGGCGTCTTCTTTGCGGGAAAGAAGGGTTAATGTCACCGGTGATCGTATCTGACGATACCCGATGTGGTGACATCTGCGGTGAGGTCTCAATTCTCGAGGGAATACTCCTCGTACTCCATCGTTCTTTGGTTTCCTTGTCGAAGTGGCGAGCGATCACCTCTCGAGGGCTTCTCGATCATCGATCAATCGAAACATATTTCTCCGAGTAGGGGATCGATCGACTTATGGCGTGTCGATTTCGTGGTGAAATGTTTGATTGGTTGTAGGCGAGGAAGTCGCGTTACTCGACTACGAATGATGTCGATGAGGTGCTTCCGTCTCGTCATCACGGTTCGAAACCTTGCGCAATTTCTTGACAAAGAGATCGTATCTTGGCGTTGAGCAAGCTCTTGAGTGGGATTTTCGAGCAAGTCTTTGATGTCACAGGTTCTTGTACCTCCCTCAAGCGATATTGGATCGCCCGAGCGGTTCTTACAGAGTGCAATCTTCCTCCGTCGGATGGCCTCAAAATTCTCCTCCTTCGGATCCTTGAGGCCTTCTCAATGGAGTGCGAGAATGTCGATGATTTCCCTCGCGCTCATCAGAGTATTGGTTCTATCCGTCATCGATGATGCCCTTGCCATTATCACAAGGGGGCGCGGTGCGTGATCTTGAGGAGTGTTCTTATCTGCGTCCTCCATAAGGTGACACGATCGAGGAAGGGCGAAGACCTCCGTTGATGATTCTCACTTGCGCTCGAGGCCTCCCGCTTGAGGAGTATTCAAGAGACACCATCTGGCGACTTGGAGTAACCCCTCCAGGTAGGGGAACTCTGGGTTATAACTGTCTCCATCCGCAAATGAGATCTACGGAGAGACGGTCGAATTCGTAGGAAAAGCATGCTTGATCCCTCCCTCTGGAGTTATCACGAGAGAGGATCACGGATGTTGGTGGAGTCTGGAATGGTGGCTCTCGAACTTGTCTCACGAGTCGGACCGTCTTAGGGGACTTGGACACTTGGAGGAAAAACTCTCGTCGTGTTGTAAGTCATACAGAGTGCAGTTACGGTCGGATTGACCCTTGTCCTTTGAGGAATTGGCTCCTCTGTTGGGCGTATCGTTGTGGGGATAAGGATCCTCCCCAACTCCATCGATGGGATGGTTTCTGGAGAATGATTTCGGAGCAACATCACCATCGGAGGATGCATCGTTAAACCGTGGTTGAAAACGGCATCCATGTCGGCGTCTGCGTGTCTGCCAAGTCAAACAGTTCTCCTCGTTCCATTCCCGCCATGAGTGCATGAGATTTGGAAAAAGAGTATGTTGACAAGAGATTACGGAAGATACCCGAGTCGGCGCCAGCGCCGGTGTTTTAGAACCGATCTTACGTAAAGATTGTTTGATTCGGAGGTCTCTAGAGATGAAATCACGCGAGAGAGATTAACACGGAATTTTATCTGAGTTGAGGCCTTCTCAGGGAGAATAACAACCCTACTCCTGTGTGTGTGTGGAATTGAGTGTATTCTCAACAATCAAGCTAGAAACTAAGACTATTACAAAGAACAGTCCTTTTATTTCTCCTTGATTGTCCTTGATTGGCTCTGTTTTCTCCTCCCCTGTCCTTCTGATTGATGCCTTTATATAGTCGTGAAGGAGTAGCCATTTTCCCCTGCAAGAAGGCGCCTAATCAAGCGATAATGGACACATGATGGCAATAATTACCGGTGTAATGGCTCCTTCACGCCGTTTGCCATTATCTTTCGAGGTAATGGGGTATTTAAGCACTATTACTGCGCAGAATAATAGTGCATGTGGACCGTCTGGATTCCTTAATCAATTGGACCCACTCGCTTGTAGGTTTTATTGATTATAAGGTGGTCGTGGTTGACTTGGTCGTAGCAGGACTTACGACTCGGTACAAGTCGTAGCGAGAACCTCTGTTGGATAATAGTCGTAGAAGGACTTACGACTAAGTGCAGTCGTAGCAGAACTTCTGTTGGACAATAGTCGTAAAGGACTTCTGTTGGGTAATGGTCATAGAAGGACTTACGACCAGGTAGTGGTCGTAGAAGGACTTACGACTGGGTAATGGTCGTAGAAGGACTTACGACCAGGTAGTGGTCGTAGAAGGACTTACGGCCATGACATAGTCGTAGTAAGACCTATGACTATGGGGGTGACTGCAGGAGAACTTACAATCACTTGGTAGGCCTCTCCCTTACGAATATAAGGGGTACTTCTGGGGACTACGTGACATCATATTTACCCATAATTAGAATTATAGATAAAAGATAAAATGAGGATTATCAGATCCTCGTCAAGACATAATTAAAATCAGTACCTATAATCTGACTATAACCTTTAGCAACCAACCTTACTTTATACCTTGCTGGTTCAGTAAGAGAAATACCTTCCTTTCTTTTAAAAATCCATTTGCAATGAACATATTTCTTCTTCTTTGGTAATTTTACTAGTTCCCAAGTGTTATTTTTTTCAAGTGACTCTATCTCATCATGCATAGCAGTTATCCACTTATTACAATCAGTGGAATCAATAGCCTCAGAGTATAATGAAGGTTCTGCATTACCTTCAATTTCTTCTGCTACACTCAAAGTATAAGCAACAATATTAGCTTTTTCAATCAACCACTTGGGTGGATTAATCCCTAGGTCTGTTAACTGCAATGGACCGTTGTGGTGGCTGCTCAACAATAGGAGGATTCTCAACAATAGGTGCATTATGAACAACAAATATTTTTCTGTGGATTTCATGGGGATATGCTCCAGATCTTAGGATGATGTGACAATTGGCAATGGCGTTTACGGTTTGTCGTTTCAGCGTTTTCGACAAAGTGTCGGCCCTCTTGGACAAGGCGGTCCGACCGGTCCACACTGCAGCGATCGGCCGGTCCCAAATCGGTCGGACCAGGCCATGTAAGCGATCGGACGTGATGACCAAAGTGGTCAAAATGGTGGGCCAAAAATAGGTATTGTAGGCAAGTGAGGGATCCCAATGCACTTGGTCTCATGATTTTGGAGTCTCCGATAAAAGTTCTATTGGTTTTAATTTCGGAAGGTTTGAATTTGGAAGCTTGAATTTGGCTAAGTCCCAAGGCGGTCCGGCCCGGCTCACTGGGGCGGTCGGGCCGTAATAATCTTGAACGTCCGCCAACCGTGGCGATGTTGATTTGTTAGGTCAAAGTCATTGGTTTCATGTCATATGTTTTGCATGATGCATGTTTTGACTAACATGGGTCAAGTTGTGAAGAACTTGTTCCGAATTCGTGTTTGCTTATGCGTGGTTGTGCGAGGTTGCTTGGTGGTCACGACGATCAGCGGCGAGGAGGATCGGGACTAGACTCGGAGAGTTGAGGTCGAGCGATTGGCGATGCGGGTGAGTCAACGACTCAAGTGTGACACAAGATGGACAATTGTGACCTATTGGCAAATCCATGGCGCATGGTGAAGCGGTTTAGGTCAAAAGTTAAAACGTAACGCTTGCGGCGTGCGTGTGTGACCCGTTTGTTAGTGGGCCTTAACGGGAGCCCAAGAGAGTCAAACTCTAAGAGTTTTAGGCCTCCACTATAAATAGGAGGAGATGGTGGTGCACCTCTCTCTCTCGCCTTTTGTTCCAAAACCCTAATTGTCTTTAGGGAGTTGAGGTGGAGGCAAGGGCTCTTGATGGTTTGTGGTGAATTTCGTGATCTTTGATTGCTCATCGATCCATGATGGTGTGGATGTAATCCGGCAACAATCACGAAATCAATCTATGCAAGGTTTGCTTGAGATAAGTCTCTTTTCGTTCTTGCCTTCAATTTCGTGTTTTTAAGGCTTTCTTTGATCCGCGATTTTGTGATTGATTCTTTCACGTGAATTAGCTTGCTGTGATATGTGTGAATCTATCTAGCATCATCTTGATCATCAATCCCTCACGAACAAGCTTTAGGATCAAGTTTTCGTTCTTGCGGTTTTAGACCTACGTTAATCAATTGGCAATTGCTCAAGATCGTTCCAAGAATTATCATAATATTCGATTGGAATAGGTCCTCAATAGCATATAGAAGGTGTGTGCAAAGTTTCATAAAGATTAGAGTTGAGAATCAAAAGTTTCACCTAATTGCAACCGTCATCGGGGTGATTTTCTTGTTGCGGTCGGTTACGAGTCGTAGGTCGGACCGATCACTGTCATCACCGGTCGACCGATTTTGGAGCGGTCCGACCGCTTGAAAGATGCGCCGGTCGGACCGCTGCGGCAATCGGTCCGACAGATTAGGTCGGTGGTCGACCGCCCGTCTTTGTGAGTCTTTGCAATCTTAGTTTATTTTGTGGCATTGCTTAGGGTTTAATTGGATTCAATACTAGTCTTCCATTTGTCTTGGTATATTGATCTTCATAGCTTTCTAATAGCTCTTGGAGTGAAATTGTATTGAGTTCATAATTTGTGAAAAAGTGGCGTGCTCTATTCACCCCCTCTAGTCGCCTTTACGGTCCAACAAGTGGTATCGAGCCAGGTTAGTTCAATCTTGATCTTAGCAGGTCCTTTGAACTTTGGCGATGGATAAGTTTTCTACTAAACCGCATATCTTGATGGGCACGACTATGCCTATTGGAAGAATCGTATCGAGTCTTTCTTGAGAGCGAGGACAAGCTATTTGGGATGTTGTTAGAGCCCATTGGTTATTCTGAAATTGCTACACTTACGCAATTCTTTTGGCTAACAACAATAAGGCTAAGAATCTTTTATATGGTGCACTTGGTAGACAAGAATATGATAGAATTTGTAATCTTTCAGCTGCGCATGAAATTTGGAACACTCTCGAAACATATCATGAGGTTCGTCCCAAATCAAAAAGGTCGCCAAGCAGTTTACAAGCGTGAATACAATAAATTCGAGATCGTCTGGATAGAGCATCGATGACATTTTCATCGCTTTAATAAAGTAATTAATCAAATGAAAATTTGTTGATATTGAATATTCTCAATCTGAAAATGCCACCCATCTCTTGGCTGCAATCAACACCAAGGAGTGGGAGATGAAGGCTCTTGCTATAGAGGAAAATGTTGATCTTTCAAGTCTTACTTTAGAATTGCTTTATAGTAAAGTCAAGACTCATGAAATTAAAAGTGTTGATCATCCCAAGAAAGATAATTTAGCTTTGGTAGCAGATCCTCTCAAAAGGCTTTTGATGACTCTATTGAATCTTCTTACGGATTTTCATTTGCTTGTTTATCTGCTATTCATGAAGAGGAGCTTGAAAGTATCCACAAAGCGAGTTAGCTCTCCTAGCTAAAAAATTCTGCGGGCCTACAATAATGTGAGAAACAAAAGAGAGGTGGTCGGTGACATGCTATGAATGTGGTGAGCTCAATCATATCCGACAAATTGCCCCAAAGTGAAAGGTAAGAGCAATCATAAGGAAGGAAAGCCGACTTGGAAGAAGCCTCCTTTCAACAAATCAAGGTATGAGGCTAATAAGCTTGTGAAGGTGCGCTCACGGGTCCTTGCCGCTTTTGAGGATCAATCCTTGAGCGATGTGGATACAGGGAGTGAGGAGGACAAGGAGGAGGAGATCCCTCAAGGCAAAAAGAAAGGGAAGGCCAAAGACTTCAGCGGCATGTGCTTCATGGTGACAAGCGACATTGATGATGATGAGGTATCTTTTTCTTATGATGAGCTTTACGCTAAATATGATTCTATAGTTGAGCAATTGCTTAGTCAAGATGAAGCGCTAGAATTTGTTATGACAAAAATAAGAAATTAGAGTCAAAGATTAACAAGCTGAAAGTAGAGCTTAAAAATGCTAAGACTCTTGAACTGATGAATGTTTATCTTGTCATGCTATGCACTCGAAATTACTAAGTTACAAAGCTGCTCATAATATTTACGTACAACAACTTGACAATGCTAGATCTGAACTAAATGAAATTAAAAGTGCTCCTTGTGAAAAATGTTTAGAATCTAGTAAATTGATTGCTTTTGATGTGTTTGATTCTAGCCCTTGCACTTCATGTTTAGAAAAGGAGCGTGAAATCAAAGATATCTTAGAAAGCTGCTAGAGTCAAATATGCTAAGCTTAAGGACAATATTGAAAATACTACTTGTGCTTCTTGTTCGTTCTTAAGCTTGAAATTGCTTTGTATAAGGAGAAATCTATTGATAAAACTTGTGATGCTTGTGTTAACTTGAGAAAAGAAAATGCTTACCTTCATGATACATTAGAGAAATTTTCTAAAGGTAAGAAACAATTAAACATGATTCTTGACAAGTCTAAAACTCCTTATAAGAAGCAAGGTTTAGGATTCAATTCTTTTCAAGACAATTCAAACCCAAAAGTCATTCAAGTATTGGAAAAGGTTTAATTGAATTCAAAACCCAACTGCAAAAACATCTTTTAAATCTGCAGTTTGCCCAACCTTGTATTAATTCAAATGGTGCTTCTTCTAGTGGTACCAAGTACCATTGCACTTATTACAAGAAAGGTGGGCATTTGATTGAATCTGTTGGCGTAGGTTGAAAAATGATAGGAAAAATTTTGATAGAATTTCATTCATGCAACCTAGAGCTTCTATGAGACATGGTAACCTTGAAAAGAATAAACTGGATTAGGATTTTCTCTCATGCAAATCATTATGGTTCTAAATATCCTAATTCTAATGTTTATCGATTGTGGTCGACCATTGGTGGTCACCGGATCGACGTTTTGGTCGCCGGTCGACCCTTGAGACAGCGTCGGTCGAGGCCAGCCATGGACGATTTAAGTCTCATGTTAATTTAAACATTGCTCATAACGAATGTTAGATGAAATCAAGGATAATACTTACGGTTTGTATACTCCTTGCGAGACGTGTGTCTCGATCTTTGGATTCCTAAATCTTGTTTATCTAACTTGATGATTGAGACACATCGTTCTTTGTTCCTTGATTTTTCGGGACTACCGTGGAAAGGGAAGAACACGTGGTTCGTCGACTCGGTGTTCACGCCACATGACCGGAAACTCAAAATGGTTCACCTCTTTCACGCGGCAACAGGTGATGACTTCATCACCTTTGGAGATGATACACAAGGGCGAATTGAAGGCAGGATCAATTAGGGTAAACAACAAATTCATTCTAAAGGATGTCGCTCTTGTGGACAAGCTTAGGTATAATCTCCTTCTGTTTCTCGACTTCTTGATGATGGTTATGAGACTGTTTTTAAGAAAAATGCTTGTCGTGTGCTTGATTCTCTTGGTGAGCTTGTGTTTGGAATCTCTAGAGTTGGTAGAATTTTTGGGTGATTTTGAGAATCTCTTCTTGGATCTCTTAAATATTTGCTTACATCTTCTTCGATTTACGGCTTTGGCACGACGTTTGGGGCACATTGGTTTTGATCATCGACACGAGTTAGCAACCTTGATCTCATGAGAGGTTTGCCCAAACTCAAAGTCATCAAGGATCTTTGTATGTGCATACTGTAGGCATGGCAAACAAGTTGCCGCCTCACACCCTTCTACGTGACTATGGTTATGGTGACGGACCGGGGCGGTTACTTCATATGGATCTTGTTGGTCTGCTAGAGTCCGATCGATCGGTGGAAAATGGTATATTCTTGTCATAGTTGATGATCTTTCTAGATATACTTGGGTGTTCTTTCTTACTTCAAAAGATGAAGCTTTTGGTTATTTTCATGACCTTGTTCTTCGTTTGGCTTACGAGCTTCTGGTGCTTTGAGAGCGATTCGCGATGATAATGGCACGGAGTTCAAAAATGCTTCTTTGCTTCTTTTTGTCTTTGGCGTGGTATTGAGCATCGTTCTCCTCTCCACACGTCCCTCAACAAAATGGCGTGGTGGAAAGGAAGAATAGGACCTTGCTCGAAATGGCTAGGGCGATGCTAGGCGAGTATAACACACCGAGGAGATTTTGGGCGAAGCTATTGCTCTTGCTTGCCACATTGCAAATCGTGTCTTTTGAGACCTTCTTTAGGCAAGACTCCTTATGAGCTTCGTTTTGGTAGAAAACCCTCATTTCGCATTTTGAGTTTTGGATCAAAATGTTTTATTCTTAAGACAGGCAACTTAGATAAATTTGAATCAAGAACTTTTGATGGGTTATTTCAGGTTATCTGCTCATTCGAGGGTTTTGGGTTTTAATCTTGAGACTAACATTATTCAGGAGACTTGTAATGTCACTTTTGATGAGACTAGCCCTTGAGCTAGATCTATTGCTACAAATGATTTACAGGTGACAGAGAGCATTTTTGTGGAGGAAGATGAGGACGAAGCTAATATCATTCCTTCATCTGCGCTCTTGGCGCCCATTACGATACAAGAACACGCTACGTCTACTTCACCTTGATTGAGGCTCTGCGCATCTTCATCATCGATACTGCGGAGGTCGAAGAAGCAGTATCTCACCCGGCGCTCCGCCGCATTGAGAGACGGCATCCTCGGAGCGGATAATAGGTAATCTACATGAGCGAGTCACTCGCTCGGTATAATGATCCAAATCTCTACTCTCATTCGACTTTTGTTGCTTCTTTTGAACCGCGATATATCACATGCTTTATCCGATTCTAGTGGGTAAATGCCATGCATGAGGAGTTAGAGAATTTTGAAAGAAACAAAGTTTGGAACCTAGTAGAACCTCCTAGTGGTCATAATGTTATAGGAACCCGTTGGGTGTTTAAGAATAAACAAGGTGAGGATGGTTACGTGGTTAGAAATAAGGCCGATTGGTAGCTCGGGGTTTGACCAAGTTGAGGGGTTAGATTTTGATGAGACATTTGCTCTGTTGCTAGACTAGAAGCCATTCACATTACGCTTGCATTTCTTTGCATCAAAAGGTTTTAAATTATATCGGATGGATGTTAAAAGTGCCTTTTAAATGGTTTCATAGGCGAGGAAGTGTATGTTAAGCAACCCCTGGTTTTGAGGATCCTAATTATCCAAATCGTGTTTTCAAGCTATCTAAAGCATTGTATGGTCTTAAACAAGCCCCTAGAGCACAGTATGATAGACTTAAGACCTTCTTGCTTAAAAATAATTTTGAGATGGGTAAAGTGGATAAAACTCTATTTATTCTTAGGCGTGAAATGACTTCTTGCTTGCTCAAATTTATGTGGATGATATTATTTTTGGTGGTTCCTCTAATGCTCTTGTTTCGACTTTTACGACACTATGTCGGGAATTTGAGATGAGTATGATGGGAGAGCTTAATTACTTTTGGGACTTCAAATCAAGCAATGCAAGGAAGGAACTTTCATCCATCGAATGACGAAGTACACTAAAGATCTACTCAAGCGCTTCAACATGGGTGATTGCAAGCCAATTTCCACTCCCATGGCAACCATTTATTTTGGATCGGATGAGGAAGGAGAAGTCGTGGATCAACGCAGTACCGCATGACATGATCGGCTCCCTTACGTATTTGTGGTCTCGAGACGGACATTCACTTCACGGTATGCCTTTGTGCAAGATTTGAGCGTCCGAGAACTTCCCATCGCCAAGCCGTTAAGCGCATATTCGGTATTTACACTCTACCCTCTTATATGGCATTTGGTATTCTGCTCTTGACTTTGTCCATTAGAGGTTTTGATTCGATTTTGCGGTGTCGGTTAGATAGGAAGAGTACCTCGAGGCACTGTCACTTCCTAGGCACTTCTCTTGTATCTTGGTCTTCTAGGAAGCGGTCTTACATTGCACAATCCCTTCTTTGAAGCGGAGTATGTGGCTGCTTGCTAGTTCTTTGCTTGATTTTATGGATGGCGTCCACTTTGAAAGATTATGGGTTAAACTTTGCTAGTGTTCCTCTTTTACGTGATAACACTTACGCTATTAATATTGCTAAAAACACGATTGCAACATTCTAGGACTAAGCACATAGACATTCGCTTTCACTTCCTTAAAGATCATGTTGAAAAAGGTGATATTGTGATGCACTTCGTGAAGTCAGAAGCTCAATTGGCGGATATCCTTACCAAGCCTTTAGATCAAACCATTTTCCTCCTTAAGAAGCGAGTTAGGGGTAATTTATCCTTATGGGTTGGTTTGAGGGGAGTTTGATTTTTTCTTATCTTTCCTTGTTCTTTTGATCTTTTATTGTTCTTTTTCTGAACTTAGTGATCTTTTCGAACTTTTTAGGTTTTTAGGCTTTTTAATTGCGTCTCATTGTGTCATATTGCATTCATATGAAAACTCCAACAAGTGGTTACAACAAATGGTATGAAAAATTCAAAAAGATGCATTGTAATATTAGATTTTCTGCTTATTTTTAAAAATTGATGAAGCTTTGCCTATTACCCTTTAGAGCTTTTGTATTTCAATTCTTGCTCAATGTCATGTCTAGTTCTTTGACTTGCTAGAATTATCATGCTTTTACATGTGTAGCTAAGTCTTTGCTATATGAGCTAGAATCTTTTAAACAACTCAAACTAAGAAATTGCAATTTGTGGATGTTTTAGCGAGTTGCGCAATTAGTGCTCCTCTTGTGTAGCTAAGTCTTTTGCCTTGTCTCACATGCCTATACTATTCTGATGCCAGCTTGGTCATTTTCATTGCTTTTTCTTGCTTATGGACCAAGTTGTGCCTTTGTCTTGCTGCTGAGTAAACTCGTTTTCAAACCTTACTTACATTTTACGGATAATTGCCAATGTGTTCATCAAGGGGAGATTGTGGATTTCATGGGGATATGCTCCAGATCTTAGGATGATGTGACAATTGGCAATGGCGTTTACGGTTTGTCGTTTCAGCGTTTTCGACAAAGTGTCGGGCTTCTTGGGCGAGGCGGTCCGGCCGGTCCACTGCGGTGATCGCCGGTCCCAAATCGGTCGGACCCGGCCATGTAAAGCGATCGGACCGTGCGGTGACCAAAGTGGTCAAAATAATTTGGGCCAAAAATAGGTGTTGTAGGCAAGTGAGGGGATCCCAATGCACTTGGTCTCATGATTTTGGAGTCTCGATAAAAAGTTCTATTGCTTTTAATTTCCGAAGGTTTGAATTTGGAAGCTTGAATTTGGCTAAGTCCCAAAGGCGGTCCGGCCGCTCACGAGGCGGTCCGGCCGGCCAGAAGCGATCGGCCGCTCACTGGAGCGGTCGGGCCGATAATAACGAGCGTCCGCCAACCGTGGCGATGTTGATTTGTTAGGTCAAAGTCATTGGTTTCATGTCATATGTTTTGAATGATGCATGTTTTGACTAACATGGGTCAAGTTGTGAAGAACTTGTTCCCGAATTCGTGTTTGCTTATGCGTGGTTGTGTAGGTTGCTTGGTGGTCGCGACGATCAGCGGCGAGGAGGATCGGGACTAGACTCGGAGAGTTGAGGTCGAGCGATTGGCGATGCGGGTGAGGTCAACGACTCAAGTGTGACACAAGATGGACAATGGTGACCTATTGGCAAATCCATGGCGCATGGTGAAGCGGTTTAGGTCAAAAGTTAAAAGACGGCGCTTAGCGTCACGTGTGTGACCCGTTTGTTAGTGGGCCTTAGCGGAGCCCAAGAGAGTCAAACCCTAAGAGTTTTAGGCCTCCACTATAAATAGGAGGAGATGGTGGTTGCACTCTCTCTCTCTCGCCTTTTGTTCCAAAACCCTAATTGTCTTTAGGGAGTTGAGGTGGAGGCAAGGGCTCTTGATGGTTTGTGGTGAATTTCGTGATCTTTGATTGCTCAGCGATCCATGATGGTGTGGATGTAATCCAAAGCAACAATCACGAAATCAATCTATGCAAGGTTTGCTTGAGACAAGTCTCTTTTCGTTCTTGCCTTCAATTTCGTGTTTTTAGGGCTTTCTTTGATCCGCGAGTTTGTGATTGATTCTTTCCGTGAATTAGCTTGCTGTGATATGTGTGAATCTATCTAGCATCTTCTTGATCATCAATCCCTCACGAACAAGCTTTAGGATCAAGTTTTCGTTCTTGCGGTTTTAGACCTTACATTAATCAATTGGCAATTGCTCAAGATCGTTCCAAGAATTATCATAATATTCGATTGGAATAGGTCCTCAATAGCATATAGAAGGTGTGTGCAAAGTTTCATAAAGATTAGAGTTGAGAATCAAAAGTTTCACCTAATTGCAACCGTCATCGGTGATTTTCTTCTGTTGCGGATCGGTTACGGAGTCGGCCGGTCGGACCGCCCGTCATCACGGTCGGTCGACCGATTTTGGAGCGGTCCGACCGCCGACTGTATTGAGTCGGACCGCCCGACAATCGGTCCGACCGATTGGGTCAGTGATCGACCGCCCGTCTTGTGAGTCTTTGCAATCTTAGTTGATTTTTGTGGCATTGCTTAGGGGTTTAATTGGATTCAATACTAGTCTTCCATTTGTCTTGGTATATTGATCTTCATAGCTTTCTAATAGCTCTTTGGAGTGAAATTGTATTGAGTTCATAATTTGTGAAAAAGTGAGCGTGCTCCTATTCACCCCCCCTCTAGTCGCCTTTACGGTCCAACATTTTCTTATCTGTTGTATTATCTGAATCAACAAAATGGTCCACCTGAACACTTGAATTCTGCTTACTCTCAACAGGAACATTAGTAGGCAGTTTATTATGAAGCATAGCAGATTCATTAAAGCTAATATTTCTGCTAATCACAATCTAAATTATTTATTTCAGGATTCCACAACTTGTATCCTTTAGCACCAGATTTATAACCAAGAAAGATGCACTTAACAACTCTAGGCTCTAATTTTCTATTATCAACATGAGCATAAGCAGTACAACAAAAAATTCAACTCTGAATAACTTGCTGGGGAACCAGAGTATACCTCAATTGGAGTCTTCTGTTCAATTGTAATAGAGAGTGACCGATTAATAAGATAGCAAGCAGTGGAAACGGTTTTGTTGGACCGAAAAGGCGACTAGAGGGGGGTGAATAGGAGCACGATCACTTTTTCAACCAAGATCAGATTCAATCCAAATCTCACTCCAATAGCTATGGAAGCTATGAAGATCAATATACCGATCAATGGAAGACTACTATTGAATCCAATCTAAACCCCGAAGCAAAACAACCAAAATCATCCGAAACTTAATTTCCAAGTGTAGGCGGTCGACCTCTATTTAATGGCGGTCGGACGGTGCATGGGCGATCGACCTCTGTGTAGGCGGATCGACCTCGGCTGATGAGCAGTGAAATCGGCCAGAAAAGCGAAGTTGCAAATAGGTCTAACTTTTAATCTACAACTCCAAACTTTATGAAACTTGGAACACACCTTCTCTAGGATGTCAGGAACCTATTCCAATCGAAGATCGTGGAGATCCATGGAAAAGTTATGACATTTTTCAGTTTGAGAGATGGATGGTTCAAAACCGAGTCAAAACGAAAACTAGATCCAAAAACTTGCTCGTGGGTGATTGATGATCAAGATGATCTTAGATGTGTTCCCACATGTCACAGCAAGCTAGATCATATAAAGAAATCAATCAAAAACATGCGAATAAAAGAAAGACTCAAAATCACCAAATAGAGAGAAGAAAGGCAAAGAGACACATCTTTGATCAAACTTTCTTTGGATTGATTTGATAGGGTTTGGGTTCTGACCACTCCAACAATGGAGGACAAAGCTCAATCCAAGAGCACGAAATCAAATCAAAACTCTCTAGAACCCTAACCTCCACTAATCCTCTCCCTAAGCCAAACTAGGGTTTCAACAATAATGAAAGGGTTGGAGGGGGTGCAGCCACCTCCCTCCTCTATTTATAGTGGAGACTTAGACCTTCTAGAAGTTTAACTTAAATGGGCTCCCGTTAAGGCCCAACACAAGCGGGTCACACTGCGCGCATTTTAAAGCGCCGTCTTCAACACCTCTTGACCTAAACCGCTTCTCTTTGCGTGCGTCTTGCGCGCTGGGTTGGCAAAAGGTCACCAAGGTGGTATTTGGTAAGATTACAAAATACCCCTTCTCGGTCCTTCTCCAAGACCGAGTCCATCTGTGTGGCACTTTGCTGCTCGCCACGTGTAGGTTGATCAACGGCTCTCTCCATGTCGGCAAGTCTCTCCCATCCGGCTCCCACCGAAACCACTATGGCACTTGCACCGACTCCGCGCCGCTTGATCAAACCGATCGCTGCCGGCTGTCCGTTCGGTCATCCTTGTCCATTACGCACCATACTTGATTTCATTGACCTCGCCGGCATCGTCGATCGTTCGGACCTCGGCTCTCAAGCCTTGTCCGATCATCCTCGCCGTTGACCGTCGTTGACCACCAAGCAACTTTGCACAACAATAGACAAGCAAATCGAATCCGGGAATAAGTTCTTCACAACTTGATCCACGTTAGTCAAAACATGAATCATGCAACACATATGCACTGAAACTCATGACTTTGACCTAACCAACGAACAACACCGCCACGAAGGCCGATGTTCAAGTGACAACCGATCAGACCGCCCCTCAGGGCCGGTCTGACCGCCGGCCTTGCCGGTCGACCGCCAGCCATAGGCCGGTCCGACCGCCCGAAAGGACTTAGCCAATTTTCAACCCCTGAAAATCTGAAACCTACTGGAAACTTTAAACCAATAAAACTTTTGACTGAAGACTCCAAAAATTATGGGACCAAGAGCAATGGGATCCCCTCACTTGCCCACACCCTCTATTTTTGGCCCAGCCTGTTCTGACCATTTTTTGTCACCGTCGGTCCGACCGATTTGGGACCAGTCGGACCGCCATGCTATGGCCGGTCGGACCGCCCCTGTCCAGAATGCCTGAACAGTTCTGAAACTTTGTCGAAAACCCATGAAACGACAAACCGTTAACGCCATTGCCAATTGTCACATCATCATAAGATCTGGAGCATATCCCCATGATATCCACAATCTCCCCCTTGATGAACACATTGGCAATAATCCAGAAAATGTAATTTGGCGGTTTGAAAAGTAAAATACTTTCGTTTTAGCACAAAGACACAACTTGGTCCATAAGCAAGAGAAAGCAATGGAAATGACCAAGCTGGCATCAGAATAGCATAGGCATGTGAGATAAGGCAAAAGAAAGCATAAAAACTTTGATTTCCAGAAAAAAGTCAAAAATCTCACTTAAGGTCCATATGAAAGAACAATTATTCAATTGACCTTTGATCATTGTGAGGAGTAATAAATGCAATTCAAGTTCAGAAGAGTCAATAAGACAATAAGAATGCAATTCAAGAACTCCCCCTCACTATGATCCTCGGATTTCAGAAAATTTCAAATTCTCCAACTTTCTCCCCTTTGTATAATCTTCTCCCCAACATTGAAATATCTTCTCCCCCTTTGACAATGGAGTCATCAAGGAATCACGCCTTCCTCTCATCCAGAGATAACAATTGCAGAATGAAGAAAGAAGCAAAAAGAAGAAGTATGCATGAAGTGCAATGGAGTGGCTTTATTTTTGTATTTTTTTTAATTTTTGATTACAAGAAGCTTTGGAGATTACCCAAAAGAGCTAGCCAGCATTTCTAATATTGCACAAACAACATATCAAGCCTGACAGTGCTAGCAAGATCATGGTAAGACATATATATCAAAGCTAAGCACAAAGGCTCAAAAGTAAAGCAATAGATTTGATCAATTTAACCAAAGCTTCAAATTCAGCAAGTTCATCAACAGGGATCCTAAAATGAAATTGGCCATGTAAAAATGTCAAAGTGAGATCAAAAATCTAACAAAGACCACATTAAGAGTCAATCAGGTCATGTATTGAATCATTTTGCTCAGTATTTCTCAAAAGCCCATTTGTCAACAGTTTTCTCATATGCATTGAATATTGAAGTTGACTAATGATCTAACTTAGTGACAAGATCCTGGACTAGGAGTCATCCACAAACTCATCCTAAGCTTCGATCAGAAGTTGATTAAAGGTATATCTTAGTAAAGAAGATCCTAGACTAGGAGCCATCCACAAACTCTTTCTAAGCTTCTACCAGGGCGACAAATCTTGAGGTTCATGTCATTTCTGACAAGCAATCCCCATGAGATCGTCTGGACTATCAAACTATCTCCAAGTTCATGTCTTTGAAAAGCAGTCTCGTAAGAGTAGTTTGGCACATTTTAAGCATAAGACAATCTTGATTTTTTATTTTTTATAGGAGCAGTTTTAGAAACTGAAGAACACAAAAAGCTCAAGTAATGGTCAATTTTAGATTCAAGAGCTCACAAAGCAATTCTGACAGGGCCAATGTCACAAAAGGAGCACTAATTGCGCAACTCGCTAAAACATCCACAAATTGCAATTTTTATTTCGAGTTGTTTTAAAATTCTAGCTCATATAGCAAAGACTTAGCTACACATGTAAAAGCATGATAATTCTAGCAAGTCAAAGAACTAGACATGGCATTGAGCAAGAATTAAAATACTAAAGCTCCAAAAGGGTAATAGGCAAAGCTTCTCAAGGTGGCAAACCTAGTTGGGTCTAAAGGTTTGGTGAGGATATCAGCCAGTTGAGCCTCGGACTCCACGAAGTGCAGCATAATATCACCCTTCTCGACATGGTCTCTAAGGAAGTGATAGCGAATGTCTATGTGCTTGGTCCTAGAGTGTTGCACATGGTTCCTAGCAATGTTAATAGCAGAAGTGTTATCACAGAAAAGAGGAACACTAGCAAAATTTAACCCATAGTCCTTAAGAGTGGATACCATCCACAAAATCTGACTACAACAACTAGCAGCAGCTACATATTCAACCTTAGTAGTAGATTGTGTAACAGAGGACTGCTTCCTAGAAGACCAAGAAACAAGAGAAGTGCCTAGGAAGTGACAAGTGCCCGAGGTACTCTTCCTATCAAGCCGACAGCCCGCAAAATCAGAATCAGAAAACCCCCGAATGGACAAAGAAGAAGAGCAGGAGTACCAAATGCCATACTGGAGGGTAGAGTGTAAATACCTGAATATGCGCTTAACTGCTTGGCGATGGGAAGTTCTTGGAGACGCCTGAAACCTCGCGCGAGGCGGTGTGAAGTGGATGTCGGTCTTGAGGCGTCAGTGCGAGGAGGGAGCCGATCATCTTTGCGGTACTCGCGTTGATCCACGGCTTCTCCTTCCTCATCTGGATCCAGCGATCGAAGTCGCCATGGGAGTGGCGATCGACTACGATCACCCATGTCGAAGCGTTTGAGCAGATCCTTAGTATACTTCGTCTGATGGATGAAGATCCCTTCCTTACATTGCTTGATTTGAAGCCCCAGAAAGTAATTGAGCTCTCCCATCATGCTCATCTCAAATTCCCTGGACATAGTCTCAGAAAAGCTGGAAACAAGAGCATGAGAAGAACCACCAAAGATAATATCATCAACGTAAATCTGAGCAAGTAAGAAGTCATTGCCACGCCTAAGAATGAACAAGGTCTTGTCTACCTTACCCATCTCAAAATCATTCTTAAGCAAGAAGGTCTTAAGCCTATCATACTAGGCTCTAGGGGCTTGTTTAAGACCATACAAGGCTTTGGACAGCTGAAGACATGATGTGGGTTCTTGGAATTTTCAAAGCCTGGGGGTTGCCTAACATACACTTCCTCCTCTATGAAACCATTCAAGAAGGCACTCTTAACATCCATCTGATATAATCTAAAGCCCTTAGATGCAGTAAATGCAAGTAGAATGCGAATGGCTTCTAGTCTAGCAACAGGAGCAAAGATCTCATCAAAATCTAACCCCTCAACTTGGCTAAACCCTTGAGCTACCAACCTAGCCTTGTTTCTAATCACAGAACCATCCTCATTTTGTTTGTTTTTGAAAACCCAGCGGGTTCCTATAACATTATGACCACTAGGAGGTTCTACTAGGTTCCAGACCTTATTCCTCTCAAAATTCTCTAACTCTTCATGCATGGTATTGACCCAACTAGAATCAGATAAAGCATGTGATATATCACAGGGTTCAAAAGAAGCTACAAAAGTAGAATGAGAATAGAGGTTTGGATCAAGATACCTGGAGCAAGTGACTCATTCATGGAGATTACCTATCATCTGATCCGGTGGATGCTGCTTTTGAATGTGAAGTGGCGCACCCGGAGAGGAAAATACCTCTTAGACCTCTGCAGGTACTGCTGATGATGAAGATGCAGCAGGTGCCTCAACTGAAGGCGAAGTAGTCTAGCATGAGTTCTTGTCTTTGGAAGAAGAGCGTCAACAGCAGCAGGTGGAAGAGCATCATCGAGTCCATCATCATCTTCCTCTACAAATATACTCTCTGTAACCTGTGTATCATCTGAAATATCTGATCTAGCTCCAGGGCTAGTCTCATCAAAAGTGACATTGCATGTCTCCTGAACCAGGTTAGTTTCAATATTAAAAACTCGAAAACCCCTTGAATGCGCAGGATAACCCAGAAATAAACCATCAAAAGTTCTTGACTCAAATTTATCTAGGTTTCCTGTCTTGAGAATAAAACACTTGGATCCAAAGACTCGAAAGTGCGAGACAGAGGGTTTTCTACAAAATCGAAGCTCATAAGGAGTCTTGCCCAAAGACGGTCTCAAAAAGACACGATTTGCAATATGGCAAGCGGTGGAAATAGCTTGACCCAAAACCTCCTCAGTGCTATACTCATCTAGCATCGTCCTAGCCATCTCGACTAGGGTTCTGTTCTTCCTTTCCACAACGCCATTTTGTTGAGGGACGTGTGGAGAGGAGAACTGATGCTCAATTCCACGCTCTGCACAAAAGGAAGCAAAAGAGGCATTTTTGAACTCCGTGCCATTGTCACTGCGGATCGCTCTCAAGGCACTCGGAAGTTCAGAAGCCAAACGAAGAACAAGATCATGATAATGATCAAAAGCTTCATCCTTCGAAGCAAGAAAGAACACCCAAGTGTATCTAGAAAAATCATCGACTATGACAAGAATGTACCATTTTCCACCAAGCGGCCGAACCTAAGCGGGACCAGCGGTATCCATATGAAGCAAGCGTCCCGGTCAGTCGGTCATGACCATAGTCAGCGATGGGTGTGAGACGGCAACTTGCTTGCCATGCCTACAGGCGCTATCTGAGTATCCTTGACGGCTTTGAGTTTGAGCAAACCTCTCATGAGCTCAAGGTTGCTAACTCGCGTCGGATGATCAAAACCAATGTGCCCCAAGCAGCGGTGCAAAGCGAACTTCGAGAAGAAGAAGATGAAATCAAGCACTTGAGAGAACCAAGCAAAGATTGGAAAAATCGGCTCCAAAGATCCTAGCAACTCTAGTAATCCCAAAAACAAGCTCACAGTTGAATCAAGCACCGACAAGCATTTTTCTTAAATCTAGTCTCATAGTCATCAAGAAGTTGAGAGACGAAAGTAAGTTAAACCTTAGCTTATCCACAAGGCGGCGTCCTTGAGGATAAACTTGTCGTTCACCTTGATCGATCCGTTCCTTCAATCCGCCTTGCCTATCATCTCCAAAGGTGATGAATTCATCACCGTCGACCGCGTGAAGGAGGTGAACCATCTTGAGTCTCGGTCATGTGGCGTGAGCAGTAGGAGTCGACGAACCACGTGTCCTTCCTCTTTCGCGGTAATCCACGAAAATCAAGGCACGGAAGAACGATGTGTCTCAATCTTGGGGTTAGTTAAACAAGACTTGGGAACCCGATCTTGAGACACATGTCTGCAGTAGTATGCAAAGCGAAGTGCTATCCTTGATTAAGTTTGAGGTTACATTATGAGCAATGGTTACTTTAACATAAGAGTTATCTGTCTAGGAGCATGATGATGAGCATGTGACACAAATCCTAAACCGGGTTTCTTCTTTTCTATGTTACCACGTCTCGTAAAAGCTCTAGGTTGATTGAGTGAAATTCTATCAAAAATTTTCTTATCATTTTTCAACCTCATGTGAGAACTCAACGAAATGCCTATTCTTCTTGCAATAGGTGCAATGGTACTTGATACCTTTGGGAGAAGCACCCTTTGACTTAACGGATGTTTGGGCAAAACCCGATTTAAAAATAGTTTTTGCGAGGTTGGGTTTTAAATTCAACTAACCCATTTTCCAAGACTTGAGTAACTTTGGGCTTAGAATTATCTTGGACGAGTTGTATCCTAATCCTTGCTTCTTATAAGGAGTTTTAGACTTGTCCAGAATCATGTTTAATTGTTTCTTACCTTTAGAAATTTTTTCTAAGGTATCCTTAAGATAAGTATTTTCTTTTTCAAGATTAACACATGACTCACAAGTTTTGCCTTTAATAGCTCTAGCATATTTTTCCTTATATAAAGCAATTTCAAGTTTAAGAGCAGGACATGAAGCACATGTAGAAGACTCAATACTGTCCTTAAGCTTGGCATATTTAGCTCTAACTGCTTCTAAGATGTCTTTAACTTCATGTTCGCGTTCAATGCAAAAAGAGCAAAGGCTAGAATCAATCATACCAGAAGCAACCAACTTACTAGAATCTAAGCATTTTTCACAAGGAGCAGATTTAACCTCAACTAGCTCAGTCCTAGCATTTTCAAGTTGTTGCAAAGCAGTATCATGGGCAGATTGCAGTTTAGCAAATTCTGAGTGTAGAGCATGACAGGAAGAACATTCATCAGATTCAAGAGTATTAGAATTTGCAAGTTCTAAAGTCAAATTATCTACTTGAGACTCTAAATCCTTGTTCCTAGCCATGATATACTCTAAAGCCTTATCCTGACTCATGAGTTGCTCATAGATAGTTTCGCATCTATCAGAAAGGACATCATAGGAGAGAGGTACCTCATCGTCGTCGGCGTCATCGAGTCGGCCATGAAGCAAACGCCGGTGAAGTCCTTGGCCTTCCCCTTCTTCTTATCTTGAGGGATCTCCTCCTCCTTGTCATCCTCACTCCCGGAGTCCACATCGCTTAAGGATTGTTCTCCAAAAATGGCAAGAACCCGGTGAGCTGCCTTTGTCAGCTTGGCAGCATCAAATCTTGATTTGTTCCATTGAGGCTTCTTCCAAGCTGGCTTTCCTTCCTTGTGGTTGTTCTTTCCTTTCAACTTGGGGCAGTTTGCCCGGATATGATTAAGCTCACCACACTCATAGCAAGTCACGGGACCTCCTCTCTTTTTGTTTCTCATATTGTTATAGGCCCGTGTGGCTTTTCTGACTATGAGGGCTAACTCGGCCTCAGGAAGACTCTCAAACTCCTCTTCATGTATTGCGAGATAAACGACAGCGAAAATCCACAAGAAGACTCGGATGACCCATCGAAGCTCTCTTGGCGGAGTCCGCTACCAAGGCCATATTTTCCTTCTTGGGATGATCAATCCTCTTGATCTCATGAGTCTTGAGCTTGCTATAGAGCAGCTCCAAAGTCAGATCAGAGAGGTTGACATTCTCCTCAATGGCGGTAGCCTTTATCTCCCACTCCTTTGTGTTGATTGCGGCCAAGAGGTGGGTGGCATTTTCGATCGAGAATATTCAATTGAGCGACTTTCATCGATTAATCACTTTGTTAAGCGTGAAAATGTCATCGATGCTTTCTCAGGCGCATCTCGAATTTGTTATATCACGCTTATGGTATGCGCGTACTTTCTTGATTTGGGACGAACCCTCATGGTAGGCTTCGAGGGTGTTCCAAATCTCGTCTTGTGATCTCAAGATTGCAAATTCGATCATACTCCTATCTACCAAGCCCACCATATAAGAGGTTCTTTGCCTTATTGTTGTTAGCCAAGAGGGTGTTGAAGCCGCGTAACAACCGGGAAGAACAGCGGGGCTCGAACAACCTCCCATGTAGCTTGTCCTTCGCTCTCAAGGAATACTGCATGCGATTCTTCCAATAGGCATAGTCGTGCCCATCGAAGATATGCGGCTTGGTAGAGTACTTATCCATCGCCAAGTTCAGTGACCGGTTAAGATCAAGATTGAACTAACCGGGCTCTGATACCACTTGTTGGACCGAAAAGGCGACTAGAGGGCGGGTGAATAGGAGCACGCTCACTTTTTCAACCAAAATCAGATTCAATCCAAATCTCACTCCAATAGCTATGGAAGCTATGAAGATCAATATACGATCAATGGAAGACTAGTATTGAATCCAATCTAAACCGAAGCAAAACAACCAAAATCATCCAAACTTAATTTCCAAGTGTAGAGGCGGTCGACCTCTATTTAATGGCGGTCGGCCGGTCCATGGGCTGTCGACCTCCGTAGGGCGGTCGACCTCGACTGATGAACAGTGAAATCAGCCAGAAAAATGAAGTTGCAAATAGGTCTAACTTTTGATCTACAACTCCAAACTTCATGAAACTTGGAACACACCTTCTCTAGGATGTCAGGAACCTATTCCAATCGAAGATCGTGGAGATCCATGGAAAAGTTACGACCTTTTTCAGTTTGAGAGATGGATGGTTCAAAACCGAGTTAAAACGAAAACTAGATCCAAAAACTTGCTCGTGGGTGATTGATGATCAAGATGATCTTCGATGTGTTCCCACATGTCACAGCAAGCTAGATCATGTAAAGAAATCAATCAAAAACATGTGAATCAAAGAAAGACTCAAAATCACCAAATAGAGAAGAAAGGCAAAGAGACAAATCTTTGATCAAACTTTCTTTGGATTGATTTGATAGGGTTTGGGTTTACAGCCACTCCAACAATGGAGGACAAAGCTCAATCCAAGAGCATGAAATCAAATCAAAACTCTCTAGAACCCTAACCTCCACTAATCCTCTCCCTAAGCCAAACTAGGGTTTCAACAATAATGAAAGGGTTGGAGGGGGTGCAACCACCTCCCTCCTCTATTTATAGTAGAGACTTAGACCTTCTAGAAGTTTAACTTAAATGGGCTCCCGTTAAGGCCCAACACAAACGGGTCACACACGCATGCATTTTAAAGCGCCGTCTTCAACACCTCTTGACATAAACCGCTTCTCTTTGCGTCGTCTTGCGCCGCGGGTTGGCAAAAGGTCACCAAGGTGGTATTTGGTAAGATTACCAAAAAACCCCTTCTCGGTCCTTCTCCGAAGACCGAGTCCATCTGCGCGAAGCACTTTGCCTGCTCCGCCATGTGTAGGTTGATCAATGGCTCTCTCCATGTTGGCAAGTCTCTCCCATCCGGCTCCCACCGAAACCACCATGGCACTTGCACCGACTCCCGCGCCGCTTGATCAAACCAGTCGCACCGAACTGTCCGTTCAGTCATCCTTGTCCATTCTGCACCATACTTGATTTCATTGACCTCACCCGGCATCGTCGATCGTTACGGACCTCGGCTCCAAGCCTCGTCCGATCATCCTCGCCGTTGACCGTCGTTGACCACCAAGCAACCTGCACAACAATAGACAAGCAAATCGAATCCGGGAGTAAGTTCTTCACAACTTGACCCACGTTAGTCAAAACATGTATCATGCAACACATATGCACTGAAACTCATGACTTTGACCTAACCAACGAACAACGCCGCCACGAAGGTCGACGTTCAAGTGAAAACCGGTCAGACCGCCCCTCAGGGCCGGTCAGACCGCCGGCCTTGTCGGTCGGACCGCCAGCCATAGGCCGGTCCGACCGCCCGAAAGGACTTAGCCGATTTTCAACCCCTGAAAATCCGAAACCTACTAGAAACTTTAAACTAATAGAACTTTTGACTGGAGACTCCAAAAATTATGGGACCAAGAGCAATGGGATCCCCTCACTTGCCTACACCCTCTATTTTGGCCCACTGTTCGACCATTTTTGTCACGGCGGTCGATCGCCGCACATGTCCGGTCCGACCGATTTGGGACCGGTCGGACCGCCCCTGTCCAGAATGCGTGAACAGTTCTGAAACTTTGTTGAAAACCCGTGAAACGAAAAACCGTTAACGTCATTGCCAATTATCACATCATCCTAAGATCTGGAGCATATCCCCATGATATCCACAGGTTTCAGCCCAAAAATGCCTATGCAAACCTGCATTGACAACATGCAACATGCCTTGGAAATGATGGTCCTGTTTATACGCTCGGCTACACCGTTTTGTTGAGGAGTATGGGGAACGGTGTAGTGCCTAACAATGCCTTCAGACTTGCAATATGATTCGAATTCATTAGAACAGAATTCTATCCCATTATCATTGCGAAGTTTCTTTACCTTCTTTTCAGTTTGCCTTTCAACCATAGTCTTCCACTCTTTAAATGTTGAAAATACTTCTGATTTATGCTTCAAGAAATAAGGCCACACTCTTCTAGAATAATCATCAATAATTGTTAACATATAACTAGCTCCTCCTAGCGATGTCTTGCGAGATGGCCCCCATAAATCAGAATACACATAATCCAAAATACCTTCTGTAGTATGAATTGAAGTATTGAACCTCACCCTCTTATGTTTGCCAAACACACAATGCTCACAAAATTTCATCTTACCGATGCTATGTCCATCAAGAAGTCCTCTCTTGCTCAATTTTGCCAAACCAATTTCACTCATATGCCCAAGACGCATATGCCAAATATTAGTAGCATCAGAATCAGATAATGAACTTAAAATTACAGCAATATTACCTGATATTGTAGTACCTCGCAAATGATACAGATTGATAGATTTAATATCTGTTTTCATCACAACAAGAGAACCTTTTGATACTTTTAAAACTCCACCTTCACCTGAATACTGGTACCCTTTAGCATCAAGAGTACTCAAAGAGATGATGTTCCTTTTCAAATATGGAATGTGCCTCACATCTGTCAAAGTTCTGGCAATGCTATCAAACATCTTGATCTGAATTGAACCAATTTCTGCAACCTTGCAAGATGAGTTATCACCCGTCAACACAATACCACCTTCAGTAGGATCATAGGTGGCAAACCAGTCCCTATTAGAACACATATGAAAGGTAGATGCAGAATCAAGAATCCATTCATCATTGGTCTTAGCACATCCAGCAAAGGCAACAAGAATTTCTCCATCAGAACTAGCATCAGCAGCAAGGGAGGCTTTACCTTCATCATATGGTTTACCTTTTGGCTTATAATAACCAGTTCTATTTTCTTTATTCTGCAGTTTCCAGCATTCAGAGATGCCGTGTTCACTTTTTTTGTAATATTTGCACGACTTGTACCTGCCTCTTGATTTCGACTGGTTCTTGTAGCCGTTCGAACTTTTGTCTCGAGATTCATTTTTTGGATTCTTCTCCTTTTGCCTGCCATGAATAAACAAATCTTCTCCTTGTGAGCTTGAATTTTCAGAATGTACCATCTGTTTTATCTTCTCCTTAGCATGGAAAGCTTCATAAACTTCATGAAGAGTGAGAGTATCTCTATTATATAATATGGTATCTCTGAAATTTGAAAAAGAACTAGGCAGTGAACACAAAAGAATGAGTCCCAAATCCTCATCATCATATTTTACCTCCATCGACTCTAAGTCGGCAACGATCTTCTTAAATACCGAAAGATGATCAAGTATGGATCCTCCTTTTTGCAATTTGTGAGAGTACAACTTTTACTTGAGATGCATCTTGCTGGTGATATCCTTTGTCATGCAAATTTATTCCAGCTTCAACCATAATGCAGCAGATGTATTCTGCTGCAAAACCTCCTGCAAAATATCATTTGATAAATGAAGGTGAATCTGAAATAAAATCTTACGGTCTTTGGCTTCTCATCTGCGATCCATGTAATAGGTTGTTTCTCAAATCCTTCCAATGCATCATCCAAATCCATATGTGCCAATACAACCCTCATCTTGACTTGCCATAGCGAAAATCTTGTGTCTCGACCCAGGAGTGGAAAATCATACTTCAAAGTCGCCATGAGGAATAAAACCTAAAAATTACTGGTACTGAACTGTGTAAATCTAGCAAAAAATTATGACTTCTTTGGTACATCTTATGTGTACGTGAATAAAAAAATCTTCGAAACACCTGGTACACTTCTCATGTGCACGAAACAAAAAATTGCCGGAATAGATGATTCAACAGGACAACAACAATTGTTAACCACGTTCTGTTGTGTCACGTGGATAAAATAAGGATTCTTGGACCTGTGCTCGTTTTGGGCGTGCTGCTTCTGGCTTCGGCTGATGGCACAATGCACGGATCGAGGGACTGCTGCCTTTGATTGCCGTCACACGCAGTGAGTCCTCATCGAACGGATGTCGCTTTCGCTGAAGATCCAGAAAAAAAAACCGACATGCCAATCGAGGAAAAGTAGCGACGACTTGAGACATGCCTCGGACGCAGATCGCCTTTTACATGCGACCTCCACGAACGAGGCGACCGTCGACGACTTGGCTTTGGATGACGCGCTGCACGTGACAGCGCGAGACGGTGTAGTCGATCCAGGTGAAGATGCGCTCTTTACGGGAGTGACGCGCGAGACGGCGGCCGGGAAAAAATCTGATATTTTTCGTATCTCTCGAAACCCTAATTTCCTGCGTTCTGATACCACTTATTAAAAAAATAGGGACAAAAGGAGACATGAATTTTTATGTTGAAAACCCTTACGGGAAAAACCACAAGCGCCAACCGATGATGATCACTATATAAGGAGTATTTCCAAATCGCAGTGCATTACAATGAGGCGTCAACTATCCCCGTGCGACATACAAGAGGTATATAAAGGGGTAAAAGGACTTAGATTCCAAGTAAAAAAACTTATCCGCTAATATGAAATATTTGAATACAACCACATTACGAATTCGGTGAAGGGTTACGGGCAAGGCTACGATAGCACAAACAAAAAATTACCGCGCAACCAAGGAACCTCCGCTAGTAATAAATCACGAGATTACCGCTAGACGCGCCGACTCGTAGCGGAATTAGAGTCGTTGTAGCGAGTTGATGCAGTTGTAGTCGTACTCACGACGCGTCTCCTCCTTCGAGTGGTCGTACTCGCCGTGCGTCTACTCCTCCGAGTAGTCGTACTCGCCGCGCGACTTCTCCTTCAACTCCGGTGATCATCACGAGTTGCAGATCGTCCTAGTGCTGATGCTTCGCAACAACACCTCTGAGGTATTCACATGTATGGGGCAGGATCACTACACGCTGGAGTGCTAGCACTGGCGGCGTGATTGAGAAGGCGTGGCTATTAGGGTTTCAGGAGTTTTTTCAAAGATCATCCTCTACCTTTTTACCCCATGCCACCGCCCCTCTTTATATAGACATCCATGATGTGTCTCGACCTTGAGGCCCATTAGAAATTCATGGCCTACACGAATTCGGATCACCATCCAAAACAAATCCTAACCCTTTAAGTGTGCGACCCAACAGATTCATGTGTAATCGGTTATGACTCGAAAACTTAGCGGTACCTAGTAGCACATAACGATTCCCAAATACACATAGAATATACCGGACGAACCTTGATGTAATACGATATATGACCAGGTCCTTATCACTTACGACTAGTTCGTACCTCTATACGACCAGGTTGTATTTGGTCACGACCAGTTTGTAACTCCTTACGACCAAATTCTCACCATTCTGTGATTACGTTCGACCAATCTACGACCAGCTCGTATCTCCATACGACTAGTCCGTAACTGATCGAACTAAGCGACCTACTCGTGCATTCTCCCTTTATCTCACGATGTCTGGTTGAACTCCAGGTGAGATATTGTGTCATCCATGGACTGTTCAATACTTTTTCGATCGAGTGTCGGATAACTTCATGTGGTCGATACGTCGACCACTAGTGTCATGACCATGCACTTTCTTTATCCGATCGCCACGAGGGGTCTAGAGACATCTCTCCTGTTATGTTAGGAGGGGCAAATCCCATCTTGACCAGTCACATCCCTCCGTATATTTTATAGTATACCCGAAAGCTACCTTTATAACTACCCAATTACGAGTAGCGTTTGGCAACCCCTAAGAGTGCCATTACACATGTAGGAAACCATACTGATATCATGTCTAAGGATTATACATCATTATTACTAGAGACCAACTAATGACACATAGATTCGTAACGGTCTCAATAGTGTCCCAATGATGGGTCTATCCAGCCCATGTTCTCTATCATGTGTTCACATTATTGATTCGATATCCCTATATACATGACCGATGAAATATGGTTATCAATCAATAAATGTGCTAGTTATAGAGTCACTGGTGTTCCGACCAGTGACCTCCAACCAGTGATACATTTAGAATGACATCATATAAGTTAAAGAGTTCCACCAACAAATCACATACTTATTGATCTATAACTGATGATCCATTCAAGGAACACGATAACATATTATCAAAGTCATAAACATAATAAAATATCATCATCTCTATAATGATCTCTAGGACATATTTCCAATATTCGAATCACATATCTCAACATACACTGCACGATAGGTTTTGCTTTCATGTTGCAGGAAAGAGTAGAGACTCGCTGAACCTTGCAGGCTTGTCTTGGGTGGACGATGGCACGCTCGTCAGTGTCCAGGGGTGAGGGGTGGACACTGCTTAGGATCGTGTCCACGATTGGATGCCATTTACCACAGGCCACAGCGTACTTCCTAGACTAGTAAATACTAGCGTAGGTGGATTACATTTGTAATTTTGGATTTTTCATTTACTATTGATAAAAAAATTCTGGGTTGATTTAGGTTTAACAATACATACATTTTGTTTTCTAAGCAATATGTTCCACCAAATGCTCATGTTAATTGTTAAATAGCAGTATTGTCGAAGAGACATATATTATTAATAGAGGCAGCGTATAAAAACTAAAATATATACTATTTCCTTTCCTATGTGTATAAACACTAAAACATCATTTAATATGTTATTGTAGAGAACAAGAAGAGATAAGAGTGTTAAATTAATATATATTTAAGGAAAAAATGCACTCTTATGTAACTTTAAGTTATAATAGTGTTACTTTAAAAAGAATTGTAATAGTGATGTGATGAAACAAAATATTCTCTTCAGTGGTCTTCAAAGAGTGACTTTTATCATTAATTTTTATAAGCCAATATAAGTATATAAAAAAAGATAATACAATGAAATTATTTGTAACGAACCTCGTCCATAAAATCCTAAATACGCTTGTGGTACTCAGTCCAAAGCCATCCTTGTAGCAACAAACGCAAACTAGACCTCTGCAAAACGCACACCACGTAATCCATGGGGCATATGCTAAACCTTACCTTCGGTTCACACGCACTAATATCCCATAATCACTTAATCACCTAGTGCTAGTTTTTTGGTTCGAAAAACTAAAAAGTGGATCTAGTATCCATTACAAAGTCGCGTCAGTTTAGAGCAACGCGCAAGCTACCACAACTACGACGCCAACCAGGAAGTAGTGGCAGTAGTGGCACAATTGAGTGGAAGAGGGGTTAAAATTGGTATCGAGTGGCGAGGAGTGGGGATATGTCATGGCAAGAGGGAGGACGCCGTAGGAGACCGATTTCTCAACTATGTTTTGAGTTCAAGCAAGTTTTAGAGTGATTTGAACACCTTTCAGATAGTTCAAGCAGGTTACGTAGGGTTTCAGCCATGTTTCATAGAGCTTCATGCGAAAAATACCAATTAAAATGTCTCCACGCGCCCAACCCCGTACACCAATAACCAAATACAAAATAAAATCGCTCAAAACAATCGCAAGAGAATGGCTAAATTCTTGATCCTGAGCTAAATTGCTGACCCCGACGAAAGTGTTAAGAAACCAGGTCCACACCAGATAGGTATGGCCTATGATGAGTTTCTCATCCTCCCAGTAGACTATATAAAGGGGGGACTCACATCCATTGTAGGACAGTTTTCAGAAGATGAATAAAGAGAAGACATAAGTTCTCCCATATCTTTGTGTTCAATCTATTATTATATTTTTGTGTTTTTGCATTGTTCTTACGATTATGAATTTGTCTACAAGGTAATCGTTCGGACTGGATTCGCCAGCGACGGTTCCTCAATACGTTATCATCACGATCGACTCTCCTCGGATCGAAAGGTAACCATCGAAGAACGAGACTCGTAGATTGAATATTTTTTTTTCTTCTAGATCACTTTCAATTTCACAATTGTTGTTTTCTAGATTGTTTTATCATACGGTGCAGTTCCGCTGTAATCTACTGCGAGCCAACTTGAAGTCGCCGTCACAATACCGATTGGTAGATTGCATGGAAGAGTAGATGATGATTGTGCCGTAGATTGCAAATACGTTCTAATTTACCGTGAGCCGACTTGAAGTCGCCGGCAAAAGCCGATAGTATTACTCGGATGAACAGTGATACTCGGATGCACAAATCGGAAAAACTGCTAACAGCCCCGGACGGCCTGGAGCCGTATCTCCATCGGCCGGCGCCGCCCCCGCATGGGCTCCCTCCTCCCCCCGCACTGCAGCCGGTCTGCAGTCGTGCCTGTAATACCCCGATTAATTTTAAAGGAGGGAAAACATGAACGCAAGGGAATAAGAAAAATTTTACGGGGATTTTTGCAAAGATCAGACAACCTGGATCCTGGACCATGGCCCAGGAGGCCCAAGAGGGGGAGGCCAGCCATAAGGGGGCACTCACCTCCCCCAATCCCTAGCCTCCCCTCCCCATTGGCCGCTGCCCCTCTCCCCTTCCCCCCTTGCGCACCCCTCCCTCCAGGCCATCTCCTCCCTGGTTCGGCAGCTCCTCGACACGGCTCCTCTCCCTCAGTGCTTATTCCTCGCTGCTGTCTAGGGCTGCAAAGGAGGGAGAAGCCGGGTTGCACCAATCGAGGGTGAGAAGCAGGAGGACCGAGAAGACGGGGTTTCTCACGTGAGATCTTTAGCGAACCTCGGCCACGTCTTCAAGGGGTAACGATGATCTCCCCATTGGTTGAGGCTGGTTTGATCTTTAGTTTTTACCGATTAGACTTTTGTTGTGCTGTTTCGCGTAGATTCAGAAAGCTGCTCTCTGCTTGTTCGTCAGGTTTTGCATAGCTAGAGTCCGAATCCGAGTTAGAGTCTCCTAGACAGTCGCATGTCTCATCGCTAGCTTTCCATAATGTCCTGGATCACTCAATTTGGAGTTGGAGATCTTGAGTTATGAATTTTTCATTGACATTGTTCCAAGTTTCTGTCGGGATTCTGACAGATCGTATAAAATGTTTAATAAGAATTAGATAATAAATTTTTTTTAAGGATTTCACCAACACAAAAGTTGTAGATATTTTTGTAGGATTTTTAAAGAGATAAAGATCACAGTTTTTGGAAGTCTGTATTGGAAGTTACGTTAGTTTTAGTTCGCTGTCCAGAACATCTGACGAGATTTTTATAGGTTTATTAACCTGTTTAGAAGGGGCAGAAAAAGGTAGAATCTGGGAACCTTGCCAACTAGGTTTTTGTGGGAACACTTGAAAGATTTCCAGGGGATTAAAGATCACTGAAATTGGATAATCCTGCAGAAAGTTATGAATTTTAAAAGGGGACTGTCCAATTCAGGGACAATTCGCTGTTTTTGAAAGTGGGTGTTTTGGGCTACGTTAGGGAGCGTAGCATGTCAATATTTATTTCTAGCAATGTTATGTCCCGAATTACTGTCTTATTAGGGTTGTTAAAATTGTTCAGGTGGTGGTGTGGCTCCAGGGGCAGCACCCTTGTCACGTCATCAGTTTTCGCACGGTTGAGGCAAGTACAGTTGAAATTGTCATGATTGTCTTTGTTTGCTCAAAGTCTGTGATGCTATTGAATGGGTTAAATTGTGAATAATTCCAGTAATTTTTGTTCATTTTCATGGGTGTTAATCCATGCTTCTTAAGATTATATTTTATATTCGTGAATTCATCCATTCATTCATTCAATCACTGTTCATGTTTCACCCACAGGAGTGGGATGTAAAGACTCGTCATTCCAATATGGGCATGTAAGACACACCATTCCAATGTGGACAACGTGGATCTCTGTTATGAATCATTCTTCAAACGGGCATTGGATCCCCGCATTTTGGATAATGCGGGCATGAGTGAACATCGACGATTGTTCACTGGCTATACCGGTATAAGCAGAAGAGGAGATCAAGCATTTTATTTATTCATATGATTTCTGCCATTCTACAATTTTATTATGTATTGTGACTGTCAGATTCTTATTCATTGTAGTTCATACTATTCTGTTGTACTTGCTGAGTCGTGGACGCATTCTTACCGTGTTTATTTGTTTAGGTAAACAATGAGGATGGCATGCTTGGGAGGGATTAGTCATGGATCACTTCAATCACTTCATATTATTCACTTTTAAATTCAATGAACTTGTCATTACCTTTCATTTGATAAATATTTAATTGTAATAAATGGAGTTTAAGGGTTGATGTTATCCTTTATTATGATATGTTGAATAAGAAATTGCCGAAGGATCTTCGTATAGTCTAATGATAGGTTTATCATAAATGATTCAATACGATTGGATAATTAGGGTTTTGAAATATTGTTGAATTCTGATTCAATTCATATATTCATTCTATTAGTTGTTGCACTTTTTACGTTAATAGTTGAAAGGTTCCTGAAAATTAATTCATAGCATAGTTTGGAATTAGACTTTAGGTAATATCTTAGCTTCCGCATAGCGAGGGTGTTACAGGGCCATCCACCGCCACACGACCACCACGAAGCATGGTCGTATACGACCACCGCACTAGTCCCGTACGACCACCGCTTGTCCCGTACGACACAGCGCCACTGGTCGTGTACGACCACCGCGCCGATCCTATCCGACCATCGCTGGTCCTGTACGACACAGCGCCACTGGTCGTGTACGACCACCGCTGGTCCCGTACGACCATAGAGTAGTCGTGTACGACCACCGCGCTGGCCCCGCAGGGCCACGACACCACTCGAAGCAAAAAAAAAGAAAGAAAAGAGGGGGAGAAGGGGAAAGCACCGGTGCCACACGTGTGTGCCACCACCTCGCCGGCCCGAAGTCGTGCGCTCGCGGATCAAGCAGAGCTAATTTTCAGTTCTGGAGGAAGCATTGCTTCAATACAGTGAACTAGAAAGAATGATGTTTTACAGGTCGCACGATTGGTCGTGGTTCGAATGGCCCATAATACAGAGGGAAGTTCTTGAACCCAAGCTTCTGACCATTTTGTTAACTGGTCGAAAACTCGGCATTTCACACCTTGCTTTATTATACCATTAGCTCGCTCGACTGCTTCGTTGCTCTACGGATGAGTGTTAGAAGCGAAGTGTATTTTGATGCCTAGATCCTCACAGAATTTCTAGAAATTTCCGCTGGAGAACTGGGTAACGTTATCCGAGATTATACGTTTGGGTATGCCAAATCGTGTGATCACATTTTTAGTAAGAAACCTCTTAACAGCCTCAGTTGCTATTTTAATAACTGGCTTGGCTTCTATCTATTTTGTAAATGTGTTAATCACGATAAAAAAGAATTCGAAGCCCTCGGGTGCTCTTGAGAAAGGTTCCAGAATGTCAAGTCCCTAGATCGCAAAAGACTAAGAAAGAGGAATTGTTTGCAAAGCTTGTGCCAGCTGATGTACTTGTCGACTATGAAATTGACAATGTACGCACTTTGTCATGAGCTCTTTTGCATCATGAAGGGCAGTTGGCCAGTAGTATCCTTCACTGCAGGCTTTACCGACTAGTGTTCTGTAGAAATGATGTACTCCATAAATTCCTCTATGAATATTAGATAGCAACTGAATGCCATCTGTTTGAGATATGTATCTCATCAACACTCCATGAGATCCCTTTTTATAAAGCGTACTTTCGATCAAAGTGTATGATTTGGTTTTTCTAACTATACAATCAACCTCTACATCATCTTCAGAAATAATGCCATACTGAAGATAATTATAGATCGACATCATCCAATTTCTACCGAGGTCGGGCTTTACGACCTCTTGTGGAGCATCCATGTTCCTAGGATCAATTTGTACGATCTCTAGTGGAACACATATATCCTCGGAATGCTCGACCACCGAGGGTGAATCGAGTTGCTCGAGAAAAACTCCGGGTGAGATAGGTGACCATGTGGAGGCCATCCGTGCCAACTGGTCTGCCAGAAAGTTTTCATTTCTAGGAATATGTTAGATCTGAAAATCGAAGGAGTGCTTTTCGAGTTTTCGTACTTTCGCCAAATAAGATGACATCTCGGTACTTGAGCATTGACACTCTTTCTCAACTTGATTCGCTACTAGTTGAGAATCGTCTTTCACTAGTAATCTGCGAATCCTAAGTACTCTGGTTGCTTGGAGTCCTGCCAGTAAACCTTCATATTCTGCCATATTGTTTGTGGCAGAAAAGTTTAACTGAATGGCATATTTGATGTGTTCTTCAATAGGGGATATCAAGACAACTCTAGCCCCCGAGCCTTTTAACATCAATGAGCCATCAAAGTACATTATCCACTCATCGTGGTGTTCGTACTCGAGCCCCTGGGTGGGTTCAGGGTTTGTCCATTCGACAATGAATTTTGCTATTACGTGGGACTTAATTGTTGTTCGTGAGATGAAGTGAAGGGTGAACACCCCAAACTTGACCGCCCATTTTGCTATTCGTCCTGAAGATTCTCTGTTTCTGAGAATTTGACCAATGGGATATCCAGCAGGTACGACAACTTTGTGGGCCTGAAAGTAATGGCTTAGTTTCCTTGAAGCCATAAAGAGACCATAAAATAACTTTCGTTCCTATGGGTATCTTTCCTTAGGTCCATGTAAGACTTCACTTACATAATATACTAGTCGTTGGACGTTGTCACACTCTACGACCAATACACCACTAACTACTTGTGGCATTGCAGCCATGTAAATTAGCAAAGTTTCTGCTGATCTTGGGGATACTAAGACCGGGACATTCGTAAGGTACCTGTTGAGTTCTTCAAAGGCATCATTTGCTTCTTTAGTCCATTCGAAACTTCCTTGTTTCTGAAGAAGCTTAAAGAAAGGAAACCCATTTTCACCTTACCGTGCTATGATGTCGGGACCCAAATATGCAAATCTGGACCCTCTGTGTATTCTGCACTAGTCCAGGATCACGCTAGTGCTCACAGTGTCAACATCGATGAAAGATCACATCCATACAACGAATATAAGAATAACGAGTACTTTGAATAACAAATAACTGTTGGGACCTTATGGTCGAGTTTTACATTTATTAAGCCATGCAAGGCTGACAATAAATAAATAAACTGCAGCAGAAACGAAATAAACTCCGGTGGCTCCCATCAATTTACCACAGGCAACTGACTGGGATCAAGACCCTAACGCTCAACCTTCGTAGAACTCTTCTTCAAAAGCAGGCGACGACTCCTCCACTTCTGTTGATTTGTTTAGCAAGAGTGAGTACACACCGTACTCGCAAGTCATACCACAGAATGCATTTATACATGATGGCTTATTCCAAAGAAATGGCTTCTGTGGTTATTTTGCAGAAATGCAACATTTGCAATTGAATACAAATAATAGATTGAAAGCGTAATTCAAAACAAATAGACAATAATAAGTTATCAATTGATTTCACAAAGGACACAGTCTAATCAAGTTCTTTCACTGGTGAACAAGTTATCTCACACAGTGACCCTTCCCAATTGTTTTATGAAAATCTACCCTCGTGTGAAATTCGAGCATGTCCATAACCGAGGACGCGGCTATTCGAATAGATTGGTTTAAACACTCTGCAGAGGTTGTACACTTTACCCACACGATGAAATCAACCGGATCGAGTTGATCACAACAAAACCTTTCGAGACTTCATCTCAAACAATGACACTCTGGTGTGCTTCTGCCGCCCAATTTGTACACACACCTTGGAACGACACACACCATTGGACGAGGATGCAATGAACCGCCCCGCGATGTGACATATCACACCTCCGGCCCATCACACGCCTTAAATACAACCCGAGTTGTCAATGTCAAGACTCCATAACTTACTAAGTTAGGCCCGGCCCATACTAGGCATGTGGTCGTCTGAAGAAGGCCCGATTCAATGGCGCACAAAGTTAAGTCCTTAATTGACTAAGGCAAGACTTCCGCTTTAACCCAAATCACAAAGTTTAATCAAGACACAGCTCCACCATTCACACAGAATCCACCACTTGCCTCGGTCTAAATCTTTTCCCACCCGTTGATTAAGTGCAACACATGCCATCAACGAGTAATAGCACACAAGACACACAGATTCATCACAGTTCCATAATCACTTAGTCAAGTTTATAATTGCAACTCTCACATGAAATGATGACTCGTGGCATGGCTAAGCGCCTAATCGTATCTAACCAACCCACGTTGGTGCTACAATAATACCAACTAATAATTAATCAACCTAGGGTGACAAAAGATCATGGCATACAATAGACAAGGTGGCATAACAATTTGGATTAATAACTACACCCAAAAGCATTTAAATAAATACTTGAAATAGAATGCAATACATTGAAAACAAAGTATTTTGAAAACTAGGTTCAATATGATCAAAGGTATAACTTGCCTTGGAATAGATCTAGATATTGGTCTTGGTCTTGAGGTGCTCCTTCTTCTGCAAAATTCCCCGAAGTATCGACGTCTACTCGCAAACGAGACAAAAGAAAACAAAACAAATAAATAACAGAGGCAAAATAAATTCCAAAAATCAAATAAAATTCACCATTAAATAGATCTTAATTTTATATGAATTTACAAATTTGAATGGGCTCAATTGGACTTCGGATGCAAAAGATATGGGCTTTGGAAGATTTGAAAATCAATTAAACCCTAATTTGGTTTTTCTTGAATTTCCGAATTATTTTTATAAAGGAAAATCGAATTATTGCGCAATGCTTGCGCGTACCGAGAATTTCCTAAAAGAAATATATTTAAAATAAAAGCGACAGTGGGACCATCAGTCGACCTCTTCTCACCACGTGGATCGGGTCCACCGAGCCGAGGCAAAGCTGGCGCGTGAGTGGACCACGCAGCACTGTGGCTGGTGCCGATCTGGCGCCACGCGCTGCACACGAGGCGACAGAGGCGCGAGAGGTCGACGCTGGCGCCGACGAGTCATGGCCGGCCTTGAGGACCAAGGGTATCACCGTGATCGGTGGCGAGTCGCCGGCGACCAAGGGTACCGAGCCATCCTTGCGCTTATTGCGCACCTAGCGTCGACCTTACAAAGGTGAAAGTGACAGCAATGACGGCGGTGGAGAAGAAGCGGAGGCGAAGTCACGGCTTTTGCCGGACGGCGGCGGCGATGGGACTCGGCTGACGAAAGCGCGCTGGTGGCTCGAGCAACACCGAGCCCAAGGAGGCAGTCGATGACGGCTGAACGGCGACGGCGGCGGTGCAAACGGCGAAAAACCAGAGGCGGCGAAAGTTTGGATTTTGGGCTAATGTGGGGGCTCTGGAGCGAGAGATCAGACGGGGCGGCTGCTATGGGATGCGGAGGACGAGGGGGAACCCTAGGGTGTATTTATAGGGCTCTAAGCGACTGAGATGGAAACCCCAATTGGAGTCCGTCTCGGTCACGCTCGGATCTTCGGGTTTTCGAGATAGAGCGAGATTTGAAGGTTAATTCGGTTGGGGATAGATACGGAATAGTGGGGCCACTGATTGGTGGGGTTAGCGCGAAATCGGCCATGGCGGTTGCGCGTTTTTCGGACGAGCTCCTTCGGGCGAAAAATGGCGGACAGGCGAGAAAGCGGGAGGAAGAAGACCGTGTCGGAGACGACGACCTCGGCGGGCCCACGCGTCAGAGAGAGAAGGCGATACGCGCTGGCCGAGATCCAAGCGCCCAGCCACGATCCGACGGCGGGGCAAGCGAAGCCTTGCGGAAGTCGGGCCGAGGCGATGGAATAGTCTTCGGCTTCGCCCAAGATCGTTCGAAGGATTTTCTTTGATTTTTCTTTTAAATAAATCCAGAAAATGCAAATAGCAATTAGAAAATAGCAAATGGCTTGGGAAAATTCGAGAAAATTCTATAAAATATATCCAAGCATATAGAATCTAAATAAAATAGTTTTGACAATTGTTGATGTTGGGATTAAGCACATTAAATCAATTTGTCCTTAAAGTCCATATTAAGCTTTTTAAATTAATATTCCATTAAATCCAAATGATGAATTTTCTTGCTACCAATATTTAAAAGATTTTTAAAGCTCGAAATTGGGATGTTACAAACCTCCCCTTAAACGAATCTCGCCCCGAGATTAGGCTAGCTAGAGAAAAGGCTAGGGAACTCGGCTTTTAACTCTTCTTCACGTTCCCACGTTGCTTCTCCTTCTGAGTGGTTACTCCACTGGACTTTACAGAAACGAACGGTCTTGCTTCTGGTGCGGCGCTCTGCGACATCCAAAATCTTGACAGTTGCTCTTTGTATGTGAGATCTTCCTTCGTTCAATTGACTCCAACGGGTTCGCTTCTTACGCACACGAAGACACTTCTTGGTGAGAGACATGAAAGACATCATGCACTCTCGCTACGCGTGGTAGCTCCATGTACGCAACTTCTCCACGGCGTTCCAAAACCTTGAATGGACCCACATACCTTGGAGCAAGCTTCCCTTTGGTGTGGAATCTCTTAACACCTCCGAGCGGAGTAACTCAAGATACACAAAATCCTCTCGTTCAAAGTCGAGGTCACGACGAGCGATTATCGGCATAACTCTTTTGCTGGTGGGCTATCTTTAGTCTTTCTCGATCATAGCGACTTGTTCTTGGCTTCTGAATAATATCGGCCCGAACACTACACGCTCACCGTCTCTCGACCAATTCAACGGAGTTCTCGCATGCACGACCGCGTCTGAGCTTCAAATGGTGACATCGCAAACCGGCTTGATAATCGTTGTTGTACGAGAATTCGCATACGGTAAACTTTTATCCCAAGCGGTAGCATTAGCTAAGGCACGGGCTCTTAACATATCTTCTAATATCGGTTGACTCTTTCATCGTCCATCCATCTCGTGGATGATAAGCGATCTTGAAATTCGATGAGTTCCTGTGGCTTCATGTAGACTCGCGTAAACGAGAGGTGAATTGAGATCCTCGATCGACACTATCTTCTTAGGCACACCGTGCATCGACGATTTTTGACAAATACAATTCCGCCAAGCGGTCTCCTGAGTAAGTGGTTTTGAGTGGCAAGAAATGGGCAACCTTAGTCAAACGATCCACTATTACCCAAATCGAATCATAACCTGATTGAGTCTTGGGTAAACCGGTAATGAAATCCATACCGATCTCTTCCCACTTCCATTCTGGGTATTTTCACGGTTGTAGCAAACCCACGTGGTCTCGATGTTCGGCCTTTACTTTCGACACACGCCGCATAAGGCAACGAACTCGCGACGCCTCGCTTTAAGTTTGGCCACCAAAACTTATTCTTAACATCTGATACATCTTAGTGCTTCGGGGTGAATTGAATACTTTGAGTCATGGGCTTCCTTCAGAATCAGTTGTCTTAATCCATCCATATCCGGTACACAGATACGTCCATTGATCCACAGTATATCCTGATCATCTATAGTGAAGTCTTTAAATTTTCCTTCTGCCATCTTCTTCTTGAGATCGACAAACTCGTAATCCTTAGGTTGAGCTTCACGAATCTGCTTTCTCGAGTAGAATGTACTTCCAAATTGGCCACAAATCCTTAGGAACAACTTCTAGTTGTAGCCCGAATTCCTCACGAAGTTCCGGCAAATCTCTTTTGCTTCGAGCATTGCGGTAGCTCTTACGACTCGGTGCATCCGAACTACATTGGCCTTACCAGGATGGTAATGGATTCCAAGATTATAATCCTTTATTAATTCCAGCCATCTTCTCTGTCTCATGTTCAAATCAGACTGAGTGAATATGTACTTCAGGCTCTTATGATCTGTATAGACTTCACAGCGATTACCGATGAGATAATGACGCCAAATCTTCAAAGCATGCACTACGGCAGCTAATTCCAAATCATGGGTAGGATAGTTCTCTTCATGAGGCCTTAATTGCCTTGACGCATAAGCGACAGCTCTTCCTTCTTGCATAAGGACACATCCTAATCCTTGACGCGAAGCATCACAGTAGATATCAAAATCCTTACTAATATCCGGCAAAACTAGCACTGGGGCTGAAGTCAAACGTTTCTTCAATTCTTGAAAACTTTCTTCACAAGCTGGGGTCCAAATATACTTCTTCTCTTTCTTCAATAATTGCGTAAGAGGTTTAGCAATCGTTGAGAACCCTTCAATGAAACGACGATAGTATCCTGCCATTCCCAAGAAACTACGAATTTGAGTAACCGTCTTGGGCTGCTCCCAATTCATTCTGACTTTAACCTTCCGGTCAACTGCTACTCCTTCGGCTGTCATTACATGACCGAGAAAATCAACTTTCTTCTTCCAAAAGTCACACTTGCTGAACTTGGCATACAACTGATGTCCTCTGAGCTTCTCTAGGATTAATCTCAAATGTTCTGTATGTTCTTCTTCTGACTTTGAGTATACCAAAATATCATCAATGAATACTACTACGAACCTATCCAAATATTCCATGAATACTTTGTTCATCATGTTCATGAAGTAGGCAGGGGCATTAGTCAATCCAAAAGACATGACTAGAAATTCATAATGTCCATACCGGGTTGAGAAAGCGGTCTTTGGTACATCCTTAGGACAAATCTTCAACTGATGGTAACCTGATCGCAGATCGATCTTGGAGAATACTCCGGCTCCTTTCATCTGGTCGAACAAATCATCAATTCTGGGCAATGGGTACTTGTTCTTGATGGTGACTTCGTTGAGAGAACGATAATCGATACACATTCTCATACTTCCATCTTTCTTCTTGACGAACAAAACAGGTGCTCCCCATGGCGACGAACTAGGTCTTACAAAACCTTTCTCAAGTAGTTCTTCTATCTGCTTCTTCATTTCCACAAGTTCATCGACTGGCATCCGATAGGGTCTCTTGGAAATTGGTGCTGTTCCTGGCACTAGATCGATGACAAACTCAATGTCACGGTCCGGTGGCATTCCTGGTAACTCTTCTGGAAATACGTCTGGATAATCTTTTACTACAGGTACATCTTCCAAAGAAACTGTCTTCAGACTGTTGACTACCAAATGTCCATCACGCATCGAGGTGGCTAGAAATTCTACTTTCTTTCCTGTGGTATCCTCAATTGTCACGGCTCTTCGGCCACAATCTAGCACTGCTTTATGTTTGGATAACCAATCCATACCAAGGATGACATCTATGGTCTGAGTGTCTAGAACTATTAGGTTGGCTAGAAACTCAACTCCACTATGAGTAGCCTAGCTCCTAAACATCCAACTTTAGAACTTAGCTCGCTCCAGCGTATTGGACTAACAGAGTATGCTTAAGATGCATAACTTCTAATTTGTTCTTAGTTGCAAAAATTCGAAACAAACGAATGCGAAGCTCGTAATCAAATGTAATCGATGCAGTAATCGAATTTACTAGGAACTTACCCAAGATAACGTCCAGTGCTTCTTGGGCTCCTTCCGAGTGACGTGGTTGACACGACCTCGACCACCGATGGCGGTGCTCTCCGGATTGACCGTAGCTTGAGAAGTTCCTTGATGATTGCCTTGTACCGTGTCTTGGTGGTGTATTCCCAAGGTTGAAGCGCATTGGAGTGATAGTCCCATTCTGCGGACATCGGTTGGCGAAATGCCTGGCCGACGGCGTGTAAAGCAAACTCGTTGTATTCTCGTGGGTTGCTTACGGATTGGGGTTGATAGTGCGGGATTGCGAAAGTTACGAGCAAGCGGGCGAGGTTGAAGTTGGTGCAGTGGTCCGCGACTCGTGGTGGAAAACGGCTAAAGCTGCGGTGGAATCATTCTTGCCCTCACCGGGTTGGTGACTTCCTTCTTTGAGCCATTCTCGCGCTACGATGATCTTCCATTCCTTGCGCTTATCCTCTAGAATCAAAGCCTTGTTGATCAACTCTTGAAAATCGTGAAAGGTGTGGGCGATCAAGTTGACTTGAAGTCCGGTGTTCAATCCTTTCGTAAAACGACTGACGAGCCTTGTCGGTGGCGACATCTTCTCGCAAAGATATCGAGCAAGTTGTGAGAACTTGTTGAGGTAATCGAACATCGACATTCCTCCTTGCTTGAGAGCACGGAATTCATCCTTCTTTAGATCCATGATTCCTTCTCGTACATGATATCTTGGCGAAAAGCGATTGTGAACTCTTCCCAAGTAATGTCTTATGCTGCCCATGCATTTGCACAAAGTTTTCCCACCATTGGCGGCAATGCTTTCCATCCGTGAGAGGCGATAGAACTTTTTCATGATCGCCGCATTGAGTGATCGCAGTTTCCTCTCAATAACACGGCCAATCATCGCCTTCTCTTGGTGAGACATGTCCGAGAAAGTTGGTGGACGGGTCCTCATAAACTCCGCCAACTTGATGATCCATTGTGACCATGAGCAACTGGGCTCCATTGTGATCGATTGTTGTTGCTCGTTATTCATAGCTTGCATCCGATTCATCATGGTGTACATCACCGGTGCGAGCCGCCATGAATGCTCCAAAATTCGCAGATCGATCAAGGTGCTTGTGGTGGAACCGCTTCTGGGATTTGCTCCGCCCTTCGATCATCGAGTATCGTAACCACTTGCGCAGACTTGACGAGTCCGAACCATCCGTGAATCTCCAAGGGTTAGATAAGGTAGCAAGCACGAGATAAGTTGTAGAACTAAGCGGGGTAGGTAAAACCCAACATATTTTAAGAAAGCTCAATCAAACTCTTATATTGATTAAGATAATAGTATGGCTTGCAACAAATGCCTAAGGGCCTCTGCACTCATACTTGCACACAAAAATAAGGACGAACTTAAGCACACAAAAATACCGCCTAAAGGGCGACTCAAGACATAAAGCGGCTAAGCTCAAACAACGCGAACAGACTACTCAATCAAATAGCCTCCGCAGCCTTGACGGTGCTCCTTCTTTCAGAGACTCGAAAGTGAGCCGCATCCTGCAAACCGATCCCGATGTCCGGGGATGGTGCAATAGGAGCAGTGTCCTCGTGCAGTCTTGCCGCCTCTCTTGGCTCTTTCCGTTCAAATGGTCCATCGCCTTCTTCGGGTCTTCCTCTTGAAGATCTTCTTCGTGATCGTGTCGCCCATAAAGAGTTTCTTCTAATATGGCGATCCTTTCTTCACTCTCTCAAGAGTCTCGTAGGTACACTCCACTCAGAGCGGCTAACTCCAACGATTCTTCCTGAGCGTGCGAATCGGGCGAGATGCACGACGGTGGCGTTGTCTTCTCCTCCGTGAGACGGAAAACGTGCGCAAGATCCACGTCGGAAGTGCGGGATGATAACGAAAAGCGTGTCACGAAGCTCGAGTAGATGTTGCGGATCCTCGGGATGGCAAGGCGTGAAGACTCTCGGATTGCTTCAATCCAAATACTCCTCCGAGTGAGATGTTCAATGGTTTACTCGCCTTGGTGTTCTTTGGCGTAGATGGTCAAATGGCGATTACTCCACGATCTCTACCGCTCACAATCCAAGCACCGCCACGGTACAATGGACGATCGAACCTCCAAGTACTTGTAGCAACTTCCAAAGCTCGTGGCAAGTCCTCCTTGCGCTCTCCATAACTCAAGACGAGGCATCCGTCAAGATGGACAAGGATATGAAAACAACTTTAAAACAATGGGAGAGAAAGAATTTCAGCAATAGTTGAGTCAAGAGAGACATGAGATGAGTTAAAGAGTTCAATTAATCTTGTAACTTAATTTTGCTTTAGAAAATAGTTTTGGACTCACTAAGAACGGCCAATCTAACTAGGGTCAAGACCTACGATCAAGTATGGCTCGATACCACCTCTGTCGGGACCCAAATATGCAAATCTGGACCTCTGTGTATTCTCGCACTAGTCCAGATCACGCTAGTGCTCACAAGGTCAACATCGATGAAATATCACATCCATACAACGAATATAAGAATAACGAGTACTTTGAATAACAAATAACTGTTGGGACCTTATGGTCGAGTTTTACATTTATTAAGCCATGCAAGGCTGACAATAAATAAATAAACTGCAGAGGAAACGAAATAAACTCCGGTGGCTCCCATCAATTTACCACGTGCAACCGATCGATCAAGACCCTAACGCTCAACCTTCGTAGAACTCTTCTTCAAAAGCGCATGACGACTCCTCCACTTCATTGATTTGTTTAGCAAGAGTGAGTACACACCGCATCGCAAGTCATACCACGAATGCATTTATACATGATGGCTTATTCCAAAGAAATGGCTTCTGTGGTTATTTTGCAGAAATGCAACATTTGCAATTGAATACAAATAATAGATTGAAAGCGTAATTCAAAACAAATAGACAATAATAAGTTATCAATTGATTTCACAAAGGACACACAGTCTAATCAAGTTCTTTCACACAGCTGAACAAGTTATCTCACACAGCTGACCCTTCCCAATTGTTTTATGAAAATCTACCCCTCGTGTGAAATTCCCGAGCATGTCCATAACCGAGGACGCGCTATTCGAATAGATTGGTTTAAACACTCTGCAGAGGTTGTACACTTTACCCACACGATGAAATCAACCGGATCGAGTTGATCACAACAAAACCTTTCGAGACTTCATCTCAAACAATGACACTCTGGTGTGCTTTATCGCCGCCCAATTTGTACACTGACCCTTGGAACGACACACACCATTGGGCAGGATGCAATGAATCGTCCCGCGATGTGACATATCACACCTCCACCCATCACATGCCTTAAATACAACCTGAGTTGTCAATGTCAAGACTCCATAACTTACTAAGTTAGGCCCACCCATACTAGGCATGTGGTCGCACAAGAAGGCCCATTCAATGGCGCACAAAGTTAAGTCCTTAATTGACTAAGGCAAGACTTCGATTTAACCCAAATCACAAAGTTTAATCAAAGACACACTCCACCATTCACACAGAATCCACCACTTGCCTCGGCCTAAATCTTTTCCCACCTCGTTGATTAAGTGCAACACATGCCATCAACGAGTAATAGCACACAAAGACACACAGATTCATCACACGCCCATAATCACTTAGTCAAGTTTATAATTGCAACTCTCACATGAAATGATGACTCGTGGCATGGCTAAGCAGTCTAATCATATCTAACCAACCCACGTTGGTGCTACAATAATACCAACTAATAATTAATCAACCTAGGGTGACAAAAGATCATGGCATACAATAGACAAGGTGGCATAACAATTTGGATTAATAACTACACCCAAAAGCATTTAAATAAATACTTGAAATAGAATGCAATACATTGAAAACAAAGTATTTTGAAAACTAGGTTCAATATGATCAAAGGTATAACTTGCCTTGGAATAGATCTAGATATTGGTCTTGGTCTTGAGGTGCTCCTTCTTCTGCAAAATTCCCCGAAGTATCGACGTCTACTCGCAAACGAGACAAAAGAAAAAAAAACAAATAAATAACAGAGGCAAAATAAATTCCAAAAATCAAATAAAATTCACCATTAAATAGATCTTAATTTTATATGAATTTACAAATTTGAATGGGCTCAATTGGACTTCGGATGCAAAAGATATGGGCTTTGGAAGATTTGAAAATCAATTAAACCCTAATTTGGTTTTTCTTGAATTTCCCGAATTATTTTTATAAAGGAAAATCGAATTATTGCGCAATGCTTGCGTCAGCCGAGAATTTCCGGAAAAAGAAATATATTTAAAATAAAATCGACAAAGTGGGACCCATCAGTCACCTCTCGGCCACGGTCGGGTCCACCGAGCCGAGGCAAAGTCGCGCGATGAGTGGACCACGCAGCACGCTGTATTTGGTGCCGACCGCGCCACGCGCTGCACACGAGGCTTACGAGAGAGGCGCGAGGTCGACGCGCTACGACGAGTCATGGCCGAAGCGCGCTGGGACTAAGGGTATCACCGCGATCGGTGGCGAGTCGCCGCGACCAAGGGTACCAGAGCCATCCTTGCGCTTATTGCGCACCTAGTGCCGACCTTACCAAGCAATGAAAGTGACAGAATGACCGGCGGTGGAGAAGAAGCGGAGGCGGTCACGGCTTTTGTCGGACGGCGGCGACGATGGGACTTCGGCGACGAGAAAGCGCTACCGAGGTGGCTCGAGCAACACCGAGCCCAAGGAGGCGATCGATGACTATTTGAGCAGCGGCGCACGGCGGTGCAAACGGCGAAAACCGAGGCGGCGAAGTTTGATTTTGGGCTAATGTGGGGCTGAGCGAGAGATCGACAGGCGTTGCTATGGGATGCGGAGGACGAGGGGAACCCTAGGGTGTATTTATAGGGCTCAGGCGATCGAGATGGAAACCCCAATTGAGTCCGTCTCTGGTCACGCCGGGATCTTCCGGTTTCTGAGATAGAGCGAGATTTGAAGGTTAATTCGGTTGGGGATAGATACGGAATAGCCGGGCTCTGACAGTGGGGTTGGCGCGAAATCACAAGCTGGTTGCGCGTTTTCTGACGAGAGCTTCTTCGCGAAAAATGGCGACAAAGCGGAAAGCGGGAGGAAGAAGACCGTGTCGAGAGACGACGACCTCGCGGGCCCACGATCGAGAGAGAAGGCGAGGCGCTGCTGATCGAGATCCAAGCGCCCGCCACGATCCGACTACGGGGCAAGCGAGCTTGCGGAAGTCGGGCCGAGGCGATGGAATAGTGCCGGGCTTCGCCCAAGATCGCTTCAAGGATTTTCTTTTGATTTTTCTTTTAAGTAAATCCAGAAAATGCAAATAGCAATTAGAAAATAGCAAATGGCTTGGGAAAAATTCCAGAAAATTCTATAAAATATATCCAAGCATATAGAATCTAAATAAAATAGTTTTGACAATTGTTGATGTTGGGATTAAGCACATTAAATCAATTTGTCTTAAAGTCCATATTAAGCTTTTTAAATTAATATTCCATTAAATCCAAATGATGAATTTTCTTGCTACCAATATTTAAAAGATTTTTAAAGCTCTGGAAATTGGGATGTTACATATGAAATGACTTAGCACTGCGATACAACAAGTTAGTTTTTGGACTTCTTTCTTTGTGGTCGAAGGGGGCATCTGGTCGATGGCTGATATTTTTGCTGGATTCTCTTTAATCTCTCTAGCAGAAACTAGAAAACCAAGAAGCTTTCCGGAAGAAACTTCGAACACACACTTCTCTGTATTCAACTTAAGGTTATGCCTTCTCAAGTTGTTGACAGTCTTGTGTAGGTTGGAAATATGATCGCCAGCGTTTATGTATTTCACAACCAAGTCATCAACGTAGACTTCTAGATTTTGACCTATATGAGGATTAAAGGTTTTTTTTTGCATTAACCTCTGAAAGTTATCGGAACCCAAAAATACAATTCTGGACCCTCTGTGTATTCTGCACTAGTCCAGGATCACGCTTGTGCACACAGTATCAACATAGATGAATATCGATCTACACAAGATGAAACAATAGAATAAAAGAGTAATTTAAATAAAAAATAATTGTTGTGACCTTAAGGTCGAGATTACATTTATTAAGCCTCACAGTCTGACAATAAATAAATAAATAAGCAGCGGAATAAACAAACTTCAGTGGAATCCTATCAATTCAACACAGGCAACCGACCGGGATCATGACCGAGCAATGAACACCTTCGTAGAACTCCTCAAAGATAGGCGAAGATTCCTCCACTTCTATTGATTGTTTATAGCAAGCATGAGTACACAACTGTACTCGTAAGTCATACCACAGAATGCAATTTATAGATGATGGCTTATTCCAAATGAATGACTTATGTGGTTATCTTGCATAAAGCAACATTTGTAATTGAATACAAATAATAGATTGAAAAATATGTTTAAAACAAATAAATAATAATAGCATGACAGTTGTTTTCACAAAGACACTGTAAGAGCCCAAATTTCAATTTCCAGCTGAAAATAAAATTTAATTAATTTATTGGATTAAAAAAACATTTTCCTATTTATTTCAAAGCCAAAATAAATTATCTACAAAAAATATTACCAATTATAAGTTGGAAATATTTTATTTAAGTCCAAAATAACACAGATAATTTATGTGAATTTTCTCATAATTTTGGATTTTATTTGCTATTTTCTAAATCCTTTTTGAATTATCAGAGTTATTTTAATTGTTAAATCAAAGAAAATCCTCAAATAGTTCTTGGTCCAAATGTCGGCCGGCCCATTCCTATTTCCCACGTTCGCGGCCCGTTCGGCCTGCTGCAATCGCAAGCCTCTCACCTCTCCTCTTCTCTCATTGACAAGCGGGCCCGCTTGTCAACCGCTCTTCCCCCCTTGCCCGTTTCTCTTTTGCCGCTAGGTGGGCCCGCTAGCGCCCACGTCACTGTCTTCCTCTTTCCTTCTTCTTCCCCGGTGCCTTCCTTTTTCGTCCGCCACTGACGCCGCGTGGGAGCTTCCAAATATGGGCCAATCCGCCCTGATTTCATGCTATTGTGTCGGCAATTAAAACGTCGTGTCAATTCCGCGCCCAACACGACCTTGTTCCCTTCCATCTCCGGCCCTAATCCCCTAAATAGCACCGCCGTGCCGTTCGGACCTTCGTGCGCCGCACGAAGCCTCGGCCTCGCCCGAGCCCTATATAAGGGATCACCGGGACCGCCTTGGCTTCCGCATCTCACCGCCACCACCCTCGTAGCACCCACTCTCCCCTAGCACCCATAATTTGAGTTTCTCTAGCGATCATCAAAGCTCCGTTCCTCGTCTTCTCCGACGTCGTCAAGCGTCCCTCGGCGACCTCGACCATATCTTCAGCATCTCCTCGACGTCAGCTACCCGGCGCGCACTCACTTCGCCGGAGATCCTCGGGAACATCTTTGCTATCGTTGACCTAAAACCACCGTCGCTTCTTCGCTTGTCGCCAGCAAACCCATCACGCCCCTCCGCCGCAAGGTAGCACATTAGATTCAGTATCGAACAATCTTCATTTTGCGCACACCCGCGAGGCTCGCCGTGGCGCGAAGCATCGGCGAGCCCCTCACCGGAGCACCTTCACTCGTCGGCCTACGTGGCGTGACCACATCAGTGCCACAGTGGCACCACGCCAGCGTTAAAACCCACGTGGCTACCACGTCAAACCTTGTGCCGCCCCGCAACCCCTGCCCATGTGGCTGTAGCTTGAACCGTGTCCATTGACTAGGGGCCCACCTGTCATAGAGACAAAAAGATTTCTTTTATAAAATAAATTCTATGAAAATCAGATTTTCCTATCGCTGATATCATCATGCGCAATAATTCGAATTTCCTTTAAAAATTCAAAAAATCAATAAAATCTGAAATTAGGGTTTTATTTTGATTTAAAACTCCCACGAGCTCGTATTTCTTCAGATGAACTCTGATTTAGGTGAATCAATTTTTTAAATTTATATAAATTCAAGATCTAGTTAACTAAACTAAAATTATTTAATTTGGAGTCAATTTTAATTCACATTTTTAATTTATTTGAGTATTATTTGAATTTGGTCTACTTTCGGGTATATATTTCGACGACTCCGGAGAGCCCGACCCTTCTGAAGAGTTAGATTATCAGTACTTTGAGCAAGGCAAGTTATACCATTGATCATGTTGTTCCTACTATTTTAAAGTATTTAATTATATTTTAAATTACAATTGCATGCACAATTTTTATTCAATTATTTTAATCCCTATTTTAAATTTCCAATTATTCCAATTCCTTTGTATGGCCAATGTTGTTATTTTAGTTATCATTTCTTTGTAACCTTAGTCAAAATAAAAGTTTGGAAATATTTATATGCTTAGTTAATGCATAGATCAAAATCTTGAATTTGGCGAGTTTAGCCAAATTAGTCAAACTGATTTTAAGTTGAGTATATGGTTTTGTTGTACCATAGAGAGTTTAGAAAATATTTTACTTGAGAAATAAATTTAAAATAGTTTAGACTTGGGCATAATGGTTGTGGATGGCGCAAGTTGATGCACATGATCGATTCATTGTTTTGATCGAGTCCAGGGTTTTGGAAGGTTGTCCCAGTCACTTAAGGACCGGTCTTCGAGCTGTATCTTTCAAAGCTCCACCGTACTACCACGTCATGTATGGGCAGGACTAGACTTATTAATTTGTAATACCTCATTGTCTTGTGTGCGATGTTGTCGAGTAGGTGTTGGTTAAACAGTATTCCCACCTGGCGCAAGAGGGGGCCTCTAGCGGGTGGTTAACCCAATAGAAGTGAAACCTTAGCGAGCGTGTTAGCATTGAGGTAGGACATTGGAAACGTCTAGTGATAATTGTTTAGTCGCACACCTACGAAAGCGTGTATTGGCCGACAGTAAAAGCAAATTATCTCTTATGGGTAAAGCTATACACACTCTGCAGAGTAGAAAACTATTCGAATAGCTGTATCCACGGTCATAGACATGCTGAGTAAAGCCACTCTAAGTTAGACTTTTTTTTAAAATGATTTTAGAAGATGATTTCGGGATGGTAAATCCTTATGGTAAAATTGGGCGGTTAGCCAAGTGATAGGAGGGTATCCATCACCATATTTCATATGGAGGTTATCCACTATAAAATTATCAATTTAAAATTTGATTTTAGTTATAGATGAAAAATTACCTTGAAACTTAGTATGAGTATTTAAATATGAAAATGCTGCCTTATGCAAAATAGACCCTATCAACCTCAATTGTCTACTTATGCATGCATCATATTCTTTTATTGGGTGTAACTTGTGAGCACGGAAGTTGTGCTCACTCTTGTTGAATAATAATTATTCAAGTGAAGAATCTACCAGGACGGTGAGGATCTTGACGACTAAGCCTACCCCCGGCCATTGCCTGTGGCGCATCATGTGGCTCACTTTCTATTTTATTTTCTGCTGTGTTATTTTATTCGTTCTCGGGCCCCATTTTGTAATAAACTCTGATTTATATTAAATAAACACGTGATATGATTGTGATGTCACTTTTGTTCGACAGTGTACACTAGCAATCCTGAACTAGTGTACGAAACACTTATAAGTCAGGATCCTTCGTTCGTGGGTTCGACAGACACAAAGCCTAATCAATTAATTTCACATAGCCATATGACTTAGATCACACAGCTACCGTCCCTAATGCTTTTATGAAAATCCTAACCTCGTGTGAAATCTGCGAGCATATCCGTGACCGCGGACGCGGCTATTTGAATAGATTGTTTAACACTCTGCAGATATTGTACACTTTACCCACAAGATATAACGAGTGTAGCTAGCTGTAACATCCCAAAAATGGACTTGTGTTTCAAAGGTGAGAAAATCAGGAGAAATTAAAACTTTTCTTGCATCTTGAAGCCATTGATCATTTCTGTAATTCTTGATTAAAGAATTATGGAAAATCAAATTCCAATCCTCATTTGACTACAATCAAAAACCTCCTTGTCATAGATCTTGTGCCAAACCCTTGGAGATATTTCTCCTGAGTTCTAGGGAGGCTTGGTAACACCTCTGAATTATCTCATGATTTGTAGAAATTATTTGATAATTTTGGAGACGAGTCAAAGCTTGGTCAAACTATAGCTTTCACCTTCTGGAATTTCTGGAGGAAAATTCAGTACATTAAAATCTCTGGAAATCTTATGTGAGGTTCCTCGGTTGTCAAAACTCGCTTAAAATTTCATAATTTTAGAGCTTGTCGCTACCTTAAATAATCCTCAAAATCGAGTTATTCAAATTCAAACCCTAATCTGGTTTGCACTGCTCAAGAGGTTCGATCGGACTCTGCTCGAGCCCTCGACTCGATCCACCCACTAACAAGCACCAACTCGGTCGTTCGGGCACCAGGGTCGTGAGCCGTTGGATCGGCATCGAACGGTCTTCGACCAGCCGAACGATGAAATCGTTTCACCCACCCGATCTAACTCAGCCGTTGGATCGGCATCGAGCGGTTTTCGACCAGCCGAACGATGGGAACGTTTCAATCCGCTCGATCTAGCCCAGCCGTTTGATTTCAATCCGACGACCGACGAGTCGTCTCCTTCCTCTATCCGCGTGAGCGTGAGCCCTACCATGGCGTGCGCAGAGGAGGAAAGCAGCAGCGTGCAGTCACCTCCGTGGTCGCCTTTAAACGGCTAGCTCTGCGCGCATTAAATGCCTGTCGCGCTCCTCCCTCAGAAGGCCATGATTCGACTGCTCCCATCGCTCTCAAGTGCTCTCATGGCAGTGTTGACCGAGGAGAAATGTCACCGTTGCTCTCTGCCATCCCCGGCTATTTAAGCACCATTGCTTCACCCTTAGTTTCTTTTAGCACTTCCGCAACTCCAGCTAGCACTCACCCGCTTGCTTGAGCTGCAGTTCCTCGCAAACTCCTCGACCGCCATTGTTGAGTTGGGAGTTTCGGTGGGGGCGGTGCAGCAGGGGTTTCTTCTTCAAGTCTTTGCCCCCGCTCGCTGCTTCCCTTTTCTCTCTGAGAGCTTGACCCTCACTCGGTTTGGTTCTCTCTTTGCTCAGGTCGCTGTGGCCTAGTGAGGACCTTACCACGCTGCTCGGCCACTGTCATTGGAGCACTCCGTGGGTCTCGGTCGCTCTTCAAAGACAGGTAAGTTCGCATTGCTCTGTAGGAGCTTAGGTGTTTTCGTTGTTCTTTTGGGTATGGTCCGTTCGAAGAGTTCTCCCGAGCCATACCTACTCGGCCGCACTCCGTGGTCGTACCGCCGTCGCAGCCATACTCCGACTAGTACTGGCCGCCGGTAGGACCATCGAACTTTTAGGCACTCATCTCTGCCCTTGGCTGGCGCCGCTGTGGTCGGAGAAGCCGCCGAGCCACTGGCAAAGCGTGCGGGAGGCGCTGCCTCGTGGTCGGAGTTCCGATCAGTCACTGTAGCTTGGTCGTTTTGACCAGATGCAGTATTACGATGGGTAAATAGGACGTCTCGTAGTCCCCAGAAGCACCCCTTATATTTATAAGGGAAAGGCCTACCAAGCGATTGTAGGTTCTCCTACAATCACCCCCATAGTCGTAAATCTTACTACGATTATGGTGTGGTCATATGTCCTTCTACGACTAGTACCCAGTCGTAAGTTCCATTACGGCTTGTACCTAGTCGTAAGTTCTCCTACGACCCTTAACTGATCGTACGTTCCTCTACGACTTGAAGTTAGTCGTAAGACTTGCTACGACTATGTCATGGTCGTAAGTTTTTCTACGACCACTACCTGGTCGTAAGACCTTCTTTCGGTCGTAGTTTTGGCATTAAGAATCCAAATCGATTGGTTCTTGTTGCTAAATTCTTTATAAATCAGCACCTTGCTTCGGTAAGATTTTCAGAATTTTTGGATAAGGTTTGCTGTTGCGTCTTGGCATTTTATTCGTTCTTATCGGTTGCTTTTCGCCTTCTCGTTAGGATCCGAAGAGCACATTGACAGCATAAGTGATCCCCAGCTACATCTTGACCCGCAGCAAACAGGCAAGCAGTTTGATCATGTTAATCCCATTACTTTTCAAGTCTAATATCTTGTTTACAAATCATATGTATGCATGCTTTTGTGTTAAATTAATTTTTCCGATTAGAGTTAGTTATTCCTATTGCACTGTGGCCCTCAAATTGTTATCCCCTGCCACAAACATAAGTTATTAATATCGCTGGTGAATTAGAGCCCGGTGATCTAATTATGCTCTCTTATTGTCTTTCCGGTGTCATGCTTAGCAATGCTTAGCTGTCGGTAGTATGGGGCAGTCGTCGACTTAGTCGATGACCTTGATCACACAAATATAATTATTACTCCATTATGTCCAGCACCTTGTGCTTTGTTACTTTGTAAAGTCAAAAACTGAAAATAAAATGGTTTTCGACTTGGGCACAATGGTAGGTTGGTGTGATCTGTTGGTGTGAAGGGAATGGTGCCTAGGTCATCAAGGACCGAGTTACTTGTGTCACTAAGCCAAGCGCTTATGCGTGCTAACCACGCGAGAGGGATATGGGACCTCTCTTGACTTAGTACTTTGGCGTGGGTTATCTCCAAGTCGCAAGAGGGGGTTGTGTGTGTTGTGTGAAACATGATATGTGTTCTCTGTGTTCTTGTGTTGGGTGTGCGGTGGTGGAGATTCCGGGTAGGCTCTCCACCTCGAGGAGCATTGTAGTTGTCTCAAGGCTTTACCTGAGACGGGTAGTTGACCGAGGCTTTACGATGACTCCGACACAACGTATGGGTTTCTATCCATACGGGCGGCTCGTGAATAATTCACAATATTGGAAAGGTCTCGTAGGACTTAGCCGTGCCGGCATACCTAAGGAAGTGTGCTTAATAGCTTGGCAAAAAGGCGGTCTGGCGTGTGGGTACATTGGTACACCCGCAGGATAAAACTATTCGAATAGCCTCGTCCTAGGTTATGGACATGCTTGGTAAGGTCGTGCAAGAACTAGACTACAACCTTTTAAAATTAAAACTTGACATGGGTGGTATGAATGGGTAATTCATGCTATTGTCGTGGTGACTGATGGGCTAGTCACTTCCAGGACTGTTGTTGTCATCTATCTACTGTTATATTGTTGTCTTTTTCGGTTATTTGAACATTAAAAACAGATTTGCCAACTTGCCTTCAAATGTATTACATTATTGCAAATAAAGTTTGCTTTGTGCTGAAAATGAAACATACAGCCTCCACTTGAATAGCTGGCATATAGTTATGTACAGGACTGTTACTCCACACGTAAGTCTTGCGAGTACATTCAAAGTACTCACCCGGCTTTGCTGGGCTCTTTGTTGCAGGTGAGGAAGGTGAGCCCCAAGGGCCTCACTTTTGTGAAATGTGCTATGGATTCGACGACTAGCTTGGCGGTCCGGTCGGTTGCCTTGGGGGTTAAGGGCGACTGGTCGGCTCTTTTGTTATGGCCATCTTATGGCACTTTTGCTTCTGTTGTTTATTTCTTTTGTCTATGTATGTATTTGGCTGGTCGGCCTCTCTTTTGTAATATCTATCTTTTATTTATGATAACTTATGTTCTGTTTCTTGCTTCGGTTCTATGTGAATGAATGGAATTGATGCCTGAACTTTGTAAAGGGGTGTGTATACTGTATTTCTGGGAAGTATACATGTCTCGAGTCTCGGATTATCTGATTTGTAATGCTAGGACCGAATGGATGGTTAAGCATTACAAGCCGGATAAACCGGGGTCTCACACTAGCACTAGTCATAACAAAACCTTTCAGAAATTTCATCTCGAGCATTGACACTCCCGATGTGCTTTATCGTCATCCAACCCATACACAGCGTTTGGCACGACACACACCATTGGACAGGGAAGCAGCGAATCGTCCTGCGATGTGAGTCGCCACCGAGCCTGAAACACACCTCCACCTATCACTGAGATACTAACCTACAACCTGAGTTATCAATGTCAAGACTCCATAACTTACTAAGTTAGGCCCGTCCTATCAGGCATGTGGTTGTAGAAGGTCTAGTTCAATGGCGCACAAAGTTAAGTCCTTAATTGACCAAGGGAAGACTTCACATTTCTAACTATGCCACAAAGATTATCATTCTCATTCACAAAGCTCAACCATATCACTTAATATCCACCACTTGTCTCAGTCCAAATCCTTTCACACCCTGTTGGTTAAGTGCAATACATGCTATCACAAAGTAATAACACATAGCACACAGTTTTACACAAAGTTCCATGTCACTTAGTGAAATTTATAATTGCAACTCGAATTATATGTGTGATTCGTAGCATGGCTACAGAATACTATTCGTCTAACCAACCCATGTTGGTGCCATCATAATACCAACTATTAATGAACCAACCTAGGGTGACAAAAGATCATGACAATACAATAGGTAAGATAGGTATAATCAAATGGGTGAATAGCTAAACCCAAAGAATTTAAATAAATACTTAAAGTAGAATATAGTACATTGAATCAAAGTAGTTTTGAAAACTGGGTTCAACATGATCAAAGGTATAACTTGCCTTGAAATAAATTCTGATACTGGTCTTGGTCTTGGTGAACTTCTTCTTCTTCCAAATTCCCAAAAGTATCAAGGTCTACTAGCAAATAAAATAAAATAAAATAAAATAAAAATAGAGAGGAAAACTAACTACAAAAATTAAATAAAAATCTCAAAAAGATAGAGCTCGAATTTAGATGAATTTAGGAATTTGAATGGGCTCAAACGGAGTTCGGATGAAGAAGATATGGTTTCTGGAAGTTCTAATTATAAAGAAAATACTAAAAAAGGAATTCGAGCACTGTTCACCGAGCACTATACACCGAGCACTGTACATCGAGTACTGTTCACCGAGCACTGTACATCGAGTATTGCACAACATTTTTGACTACGCGTACTCGAAAGGAGTTCCGACCGCACAATCGAAATGTTTCGATTGCACGGTCGTAGGAGGCTACGCCTACCTGGTCGTGGAAGGCTACGACTACCTGGTCATAGAGAGCTTATGACTATCTGGTCGTAGAAGGCTACAACTATCTGGTCATGGAATGGTCCTACGGTTCACGAGTTCCCGAAACCGAGATTTGGCTGGTGTACCCCACATGGCACAGACACAGAGTATGGTGGACTGGGTTTACAATAGATCTGATCTGATTTATAGTTGCAAGGTGCTGATGTCGGGACCCCGGGTATGCAACCCCGGGACCCTCTGTTTATTTCGAAGTAGTCCCAGATCAGTAGCTAGCTCACACAGTTGCAACAACGATATTATGATATCCATACAACAAAGAAACTAATGAAGCAGACAAAGTAATATTACTTAGTGATAAAAGGACATTATGGTCAACTCTTACAGAGGTTGCCACGCAGGGCTTAACAGCAAAATATAAACTGGCAGCGGAAACCAAAATATCTCGTGGAGGCCATTATACATGTCCACAGGCAATCGAGTGGAGGACGCATCCTAGTTCGCATAGTCTTCGAAGTATTTCTCCTCGTAGAACTCGGTGTTCCCTGGTTCTTCTGCGGGGACTGATCAACAAATGACGTATAGCCATGAGTACATAAAGTACTCAGTAAGTCGTAGGGAAATGTATGCAAATAGTATTCATGCAAGGTTTGAACAAGGATAGCTTTATGGCTATTTTCCAGAAAGTAGTATTAATAGTAAATACAGTGAATAGATCGAAAGCACAGTTTAAAGGATTAATACATCAGTAATCAAGTTCTTTGAAACAACTAGTGAACACCCCTAGTGTGAAATCACTAGTGTGAAATCATCAGGCATTGTCCATAACTGGGGACATGGCCATTCGAATAGTTTTACACTCTGCAGAGTTTGTATAGCTTGACCTACAAGACACGAGGCAACCACATCCCAAAATCATCCCCTTTACTGGACGATCTCTCGCCCCGAGTATAAAATTATTTTTGATTCAACCCGACTAAATGACAACCTTTGCCATGGCACAACAAATTTTAACAAAAGTGGCCGTGCCACAATTTAATATATCATTAGGTCAAGATTAATCATTATGAATACGAGATCATGAATCCCAACGTACACTAAGGCATGGCTAAGCATAATACGACCCATGTTGGTAGTACAATAATGTCCTACTAAGATTACCCAATCCTATGGTGTCCAAAGGTACATATCAACATGTCATTCTCAATTATTCAAGGAGACATAATGGCAATTAAGCATTTAAATATTCCCAAAAGAGTTTGTTATAAACCTAGCAATGCAGGTTGATATAAAACAATATAATTTTACAAACTGGGTACGATATGATCAAAGTTCTATGACTTGCCTTTGCTGAAGAGTTGAGACGCTTCAGTCGACGGGTCCAAGAACTCTTACGAAACGCTAGAATCTATACATGCGAAAAGTTCCAAATAAATAAAATAATTCCAAATAAAGTCCAAAAATTACCAAACTAGAACCAAATGAAAGATACTAAATTTAGATGAATATAGAAATTTGAATCACTCAAATCAGAGTTCGGATGAAAAAGATATAGCCTTTGGAAGTTTTGAAAACACATAAAATGATGAAAGTCATGATTTTCAGAATTATTTTTCTAAACGAAAATCGGCTTATTACGTCAGCTGACGTTAGCAGTGGGAATTTATTTTCGTCTGAATTATTTTTCTAAAGGAAAAGATTTGAGTCGTTGACAGGTGGGCCCCACGTCCTGTATGGACTAGGTCCACGGGAGGGCGTCAGTCCACGGTGGACCAGCGCACGGAACAGCGCGCTTGCGCACACAGACGCAAAGTGCCACACAAGCGCTGACGAGGCTGCCACACGTGCGAAAGGGCTAAGGTGGCACCGAGCTGTCGCTTAGGTGGTGGTGCCACATCGGCACCCGAGCCGGCGGCACGCATGGCCCGATTGCTTGCCGGCGGTTGGTAGGGAGATGGCCGACGGCGGCGCACGGGCTCCGGTGGGCTTATGAGAAAATGAGCGCGAGCACCATGTAGAACATGGCCTTGCGAAGCCGGCGGTGAAGACGACATCGACGGAGGTCCTTTGCCGATGGCGGAATCAACGACGGGGCAAGCAGCAGCCGGCGACACGAAAGCTTGAAGTACGGCGAGGAGGAGGCGAAATAAAGGGAGGGGAGCTGGGGAAATGAAAGATGGGAGAGAGGGGCGCCTGGGGCTCCATTTTATAGCTGGAGGACGACCAGGCAAGGATTTCAACAGTGGGATTTGTGCCGTCTCCTCGCACATCAAGCAGCGTCGGCGGGAAACGGGGGAAGAGAGGCGGCTCCCGAGGCGGAGAAGTGGGCGGCGCCGGGACGGGCGCAGACGCGGGGAAAAAAGGCATCAGGACTCGAGGCGGAGAAGTGGGGTGGCGTCAATGGGAAAGACAGCGTGTGCACGGAGAAGCGGGGAAGGAAGAAGCACAACGCACGGTGAGAAGAGCGGCTAACCGGTGGGGCCCAACAGTTAGCGAGAGAGAGAGGGGCGGGACAAAGCGGGCGGGTGTGGTGGGAGAATAGGCCATGGAGGTGGGCCGAGTAGGCGAACAGGATCGGGCCAGAGAGATTCGGCCCGGAATAGGAGAAATGAATTTTTAAAGATTTTTGAATTTCAAAAAATACAACAAATCAAAAGGTTTTTTTAAATAGTAAATAAAGTCCAAAAAATCTAGAAAAATACCCAGAAATTCCTTGAATCATTTGGAACTTAATAAAGTTATTTACAACTTTAATTTGTCTTTTGATTTTGTAAGTAAATTATTTTTAATTTTTGGGAAAAAGAAAAAAGCCTTTTTAAATTCCAGAAAATCCAAGAGAAAGCTTAAAATAATATTTTTGACTTTAAATACTAGAAAGCCCAATTAAACCAAATTTGACTTAATTAGAGTTTAATTAATTCATATTAAATTATTTTTGTTTTATGAAATTCCTGGTTAAGCTTTAGCAATAAAATCAAATGATTATTTTTATTTTCAATTTTTTTCAAAAACCCTGAAAATTAGGATTTTACTGTTGACGTGCTGATCGAGCAAACACGCAGATAGTTCGAGTAGATGTGGCGGGTGAGGTGGTGGACACGTGTGCCTGCGAGTATATGTGGCACGACACATGTGCTCAAGATTATACGTGGTAGGACACACTGGCACGACACATCGACAAGACGACGGCGAGGCTCGGGTTAAATCGGCAACATCGAACGGCGGTGCTTCGCTAGTGACAGATGCGCACACTGGGAAGAACATGCTATTGCACATACTAGTTCTGGCATTGGCATAGAAGGTTGCCAGAGTTTGCCAGAATCGGTGATGAAGTGGTGGAGCAGATATGGTTATTTGTTAGCGACAAACACCGGTGACGTCTCGTGGTCATGAAGGGGTGATGCAGATAGCTCTGGTGATGCCGAATATGACAACGTGGTCGACGAAGACGACGACGTAATCTAAAGAAACGAGCGGCGGTGGTGGAAACCCTAAAACTTCCAAAGCGACGACGCTAAAGCTTGAGATGTGCAGCGGCTTGGGCTTCGGGATTAAGGCAAGAAGGCGAACCCAGGGGTCCTATTTATAGGCCTCGGGCATACCGAATTTGGAAATCCCCAAATCGAATCCAAAGCGAACACGATGCAAATCACGAGTTTGAATGGGATACGGGATGCGATTCGGTTGGATTCGGCTGCGGGTGGAAAATAGATAAGATTTGACACGCTAACGTGAGATCTTTTAGTTTGAGATTCAAACTTGTTGTTATGAACTCGAGGCTCCGACAATGGCGAACGCGCGAGACACTGCATAAGAAGATGACGGAAGGGCTACAACCACTGACAAAGGGCCCACTTGGCGAGGGACAACGAGCTGGCAAGCTGGGTGCGAGTCTGGTCAAGCGCGGGAAGATGGGCCGGCGAATAGGAATGGGCTGAGAAGAAGATTCGGCCCATATACTTTCTGAGATTATTAATTAGTTTTTCTTTTTAGAAAATACAAAAAATGCAAATGACAAATAGAAAATAGCAAATGAACTAGGAAAAATTCTAGAAAAATATTAAAAATATATCCAAGCATATATAACCCAAATAAAATAGTTTTGTCAATTTTTGAGGTTGTCATTAATCATATTAAATTATTTTGATACTGAAAGTCCATGTTAAGCTTTATTAAAATTCAAATAAAATCAAAAGGTTGAATTTTCCAACTACTAACTATTTAAAAGATTTTTAAAGATCAAAAAATTGGGATGTTACAAAAGTCGCACCAGCATTCTTGAGATCAAATAGCATCTTAACGTAGCAGTAAGTGCCATATGATGTGATGAAGGATGCTTTCTCTTCATCATCTTTACTCATATTGATCTGGTGGCACTCTGAGTACGCATCTAAAAAACTTAACAACTCACACCTGGAAGTAGAGTCTACAAGTTTATCAATGTGTGGAAGGGAAAAGTTATCCTTCGGACAAGCTTTATTAAGATATGTAAAGTCAATATATATTCGCCATTTCCCATTGCTTTTTCTATCCATTACAGGGCTGGCGAGCCACTCTGGGTGGTCAACCCATGAATAAACCCAGCCTTGAGGAGCTTGTCAATCTCTGACTGGATTGTCTCTTTCTAATCAGGTGCGAAGCACCTTAGCTTTTGCTTGATCAACTTTTTATCAGGCTAGAGAGCTAGCCTGTGCTCAATCACCTCCTTGGGGCCTCTGAAAATATTGGGCACCTGCCAGGCGAACAGATCTAGGTTTTCTCAGAGGAAGAAGATGAGCGACTATTCCTATTTAGGGCCGAGTCCTGCCCCAACTAGTACCTTTTGGGAAGATGCGTTAGCATTTCCAGACCCAGATGACATTTTGATGCTTTCCGGAGAAGCGCCTTTGTCGAGTGGTATCTCTTTGGTCTGGTCAGAACACTTTGGGGTATCTTTGGTCTTGAGTGCTTGACCTGCACAGAAGGCAGATTAGTTTCTCCAGTCGGAGGCTCGTCGACTAGTTCTAGGGATTTCTGATCATATGCATATGTCATTTTTCTATCTTCTTGAACCTTGATGACTCCTTTTGGTCCTAACATCTTTAAACTCTGATAGTAGGACGACCAAGGATCCTATTGTATGCGGTTTCAAAATACACCACATTTAACGTGATCTTTTATGTTCAGAAGTTGTTCGGCCTTCCGAACGTGACTGGTACAGACAGTTTTCCTATCGGTTTAGCAATAGAATCAGGAACTATGCTGTGGAAAGCATACTTCACAGGTTTTACTTTCGACCTTGGAATTTGCATTTCTTCCTATGCTCCTGTAAACAAAATATTTAAAGAACCACCTCCATCTATTAAGACTCGATTAACTCTGCAGTTATTTATAGTAGGCTTAACAACAATAGGGAACCTACATGGTCGAGCAAACGGGATGGGGCAGTCTTATTTGCTCAAGGAGATAATTGTTTCTGACCACCTGGATGGCTTGATGGAGATCGGAGACTCGGCAAGGTTTACTTCTCGCTCCACGGCCTTTAGATGTCGTCTTGACTCGTACGAGAAGGATCCGCCGAAGATCATACCCATAGTGTGTTGAGGCTGCTGGTTCTCCATTTATTCGGCCTCATCCTTATCCTTCTTAGAACTTGGTTCTCTAAGTTCTGTTATGGAGGGGAAGAGACCTTTACCTGAGTAGTAATCCTCTAGTTTCTTTTGCGGACTCAGCAGGTGCGCAGATCATGTCTTGCTATCTAGTGAAGTGGATACCACTTTTTGTTCTTTTTGTACTCACTGGTCGGAGCCTTTGTCTTGTTTCGACCAGAAAAGTCTTTTATACCCTTGTTAAATTTTTCTGGAATTGCAAGGATTTCCTTGTTATCGGGCTTACGATTCTTCTTACCCTTGAGAGACCTTTTTGCTTTTCTTCTCTTGTTTCTCTAAGCCAGGTTGAGGGATTTTGTCTTTTTGATCAATAGCTTCACACCATTCAACTGCTTCGCTAGCGGCTGCATATTTGTCAGCCATACCAAAAAGTTCGATGGTCGTTCAGGGAGGATTCATTACAATATCCTCCATAAACCGCTGATTCCTCAACCCTGCTTTAAAAGCCTAGATGACGTAAGACTCTGTGACCTCTGGAATAGAGTTTCGAACCTAGCTAAACCTCTTGATATATTATCGAAGAGTTTTGTTGGTATTTTGCCTAATCTGATGGAGATCGTCTTCTTTTCCGGGGTGATCGTACGTCGCCTGAATGTTGGCGATCAACATATCACAAAGCTGCTCGCGAGTGTAGATAGATCTGAATGGTAGGTTGAGCAACCATGACCGGGCATACCCTTCAAGGACCGTGGGCAAGTAATTTGCCATCACGTTATCATTATCACCAATAGCTTTGATGGCGGTAGCATAGATCTGAAGAAATTCTAATGGGTTCTGAGTCCCATTGAACTTCTTTATGTTGGCTAGTCAGAACCTGTCAGGCCGACGTACAGCTTGGAGCCCTGCTAAGAAGGCTCGACAACCTGTTATGGAGTCGTGGCACCTTCTATGACAAGGAGCCGGATTGTGGTCGGTTGGGGACCGATTCCTCGGATAAATATACTGAGTCTCTGGTGTCCCAATCCGGTCGTGGATGTTAGTGTTACGTCTTTGAGCACCTACTTGGTTCAAATGATACCAAAGATCGCTAGAACCAAGAGGTCGTTCCTCTCGACGAGGATGAGTGGCTGCTGAGAAGAACCGTCTTACCTTGTGATTCCCTGTTCAGAATCTACAAGTGGTCTTGGTATCGTCTGGTCCTCCGTCCGACCATGTTGTCCCCTGCTGAGGGAGGAGCGCTGGGAAGAAGTCATGGCTTGACTTTGTGAATTCCTTTGCTCCCGGTACATTTTTGTACGCTACATGGTTTGCTGGTGGATCTCCAACCTCTGTCCTGCAAGTTAAACATAACCCGAATTCTCTACCAGAGCAAGATCTGGGTTATTCAAGATATCATGAACTCGTTGTAAGTTTTGCAGGGTTACCAAAGGTCTTGGAGGATTGCTGCTAGCAGTGGGCGTTCGATGAATCAAATGTCCTTCCGACCTTCTGTCTTGTCCGGCCTGACCTTTCACGTGTTGTGGGGGTAGGAACAGACAGATTAACTGATCGACGTCCATTAGTTCGTTCGCCTCCGACAAGTGGTGTTTGAGCGCCCGTACCATCTCCATTACTATGTGGTGGCGGGTTAAGCCGTGGAGGATTGAGCATGGAATCTTGATCGGTGTCTCCGATCGCGTTAACCTCATGGCTCCAGCAGTGATCTTCTGACGAGCTCCCGTCATAGCTAAGGGAGAGCCTTCTAGAATTTTGACAAGTAGCTTTGTGGTGGATTCAGCCTGAACCTGCGGATTGCCGATCGTATGCTGAGATTTATCATTCCCACTTGGCCTTCGACTAGTGGTAATGGTAACATCATTGACACACTCACCAAGTGTCGGTTGGCCCAGAATACGTAGGATTCGTTGGCGAATACTGGTCGCCATGATAACATCGATAGTACGTTGATTCTCTAATGTTGGGCTACTATTGCCATTCTTACCGGTCGGATTGACCTGGCTTGTAGAGGCATTCGGATGTTCCGAATTGATCAAAATGACCGGTTCCTCTGGAAGCGCCACGGATGACGGTAGTGAATTCTCATTCATCCGATCGATCTCACTGGTATCAACGAGTGGTGAGCCAACGAAGGAAGATGATGATGACACCCCGTTTTCTTCCGTGGTGTGCATGCATGCGTCCATGTCGAGATCGGAGTAGCCCACCAAGTTGAACTAGTTTTCCTCAACCGAAGTCCCTGCCATGTTTGCATGAGTGACGACGGAGTGAAAGGAGCGAATGAAGAATGCTTGAGCGAAGTGATATTCAAGAACCCAACGCCTTCTTCCCTACTAACGATCGAGTCACCGATCTTACAAAATAAAATAGAGGAAAATGGCAAAGAGTTCTTAGAAGAGAATGAGATTACTCTTGATTACTATGAACTGGATCCTTTATAGAGGGTGCCTTCGAGAAGACGGTGGACTAATCCTATTTACACTAAGTGTAGTGCTTGCTATGCTATTGAATCAGAGTTGAAATATGAATGCTATTGAATCAGAGTTGAAATATGAACCTAGTGTCAATTGTGATGCTTCAATGTGATGCCCATGTTCCTCCGTGCCCTGTCTTTAAATAATCATCAAAGAGGTGGCAGTTATTCCAGGAAAAGACGCCTGTTAGAAGTGACGCACCCGGTCGGAGGGTCAGTTACAGTTAATGAAACAGTAACTGGTCATCGGTTAGTGTCTATGAGACACTCAACTGGTTATTGTCAGTGTCTTAGGACCATGAAATATTGCATGGTATGGAACAAATATTTCATGTGTTCTATTCATCACACGATAAGGAATATACTTGGATTCAGATCCGAGTGTCATTTCATAGCTTTCACGAGCAGTTATCTGGTCAGGGATTGGGTGCAGGACCTCATCTGAATAAGGTACCCTTTATGTAACCTCTAGAATCCTTACAACCACAGAGGTTGTTAGCCTTAGGGTTACGACCACGAAGACATGGTCTTCTACTATGTATTAAAGTAATAGATAGATATTTTAATCATCATCAGTGTCGATCTGGAGGTCGGAGGAGCTAGCGTGGGCATGGTGGTGACGATCGACATGTGGAAAGGGGGTCTGGTCACAGCGGAGGGAGCGGCCGAAGGAGGTGGGTGAGGAGTCGATGGCCGTCATTTCTTCTTCTTCCTCTACGACTCCCTCCCCTCCATCCTACCCCCTCCTAGAGAGAGAGAGTATTCAGTATTGTGCTGGACTACTGGGTTGCCTTCCGATTTGGGTTGGGTTGGGGGACGCCAAGGAATAAGGGCGCAACTAGTATGTGAAAAAGTGGAGTGAATAGAAAATTTAGAGAGAGAGAGAGTCCGATCACATCGAACATCTGTGCAGTACTATTACCCTAAATGTGGATGGGGCATTTGATGACAATAGTCTGCATGGAGCTACTGCAGTTGTTGACCAGGACGATAGGGGCAAGTTCATTGGCACAAACACAAGATGGTATGCATCCTTACCGAGTGTTTTAGTGGCAGAGGCATATGCATGCAGAGATGGTGTGAAGATGCTTTCAGATCAAGTTGTTGTGGATGTCCTTGTCGAAAACAGACTCGCGGACTCTGATTCAATGAGACAATGCATGAACATCGAGCGGATATTATGTCAATCCTGATGGAAATTGTAACGCCCCCAAACTCTGGGGCCTCTTCACAACTGTCCAGGATATGTAATTGCGACGTAAGCAGTGTCTCAAGCAAGATTTCGATTACAGCAAAAACAAACTTTCTATTACACAAGATTAAGGCTTAACAGTCAGTTTTAGCACTGACACGGGCATTCAAGCCCAAAGTTAATATAATACAAGACAAAAGAACTTCAAACTATAGGCACGCTTGAGCGCAGTCGAGACCTAATAACAGTAGTCGTTGCCATCTGAGGATCCACCAAAATCCTGCTCAACAAGATCCTCAGCATTTTCTGAAGCTTCCTCTATGGATGGTTTACAGATTTTGCAATAATGAGTACTACTACCGTACTCAACAAGCCACATGAAAAAACTAAATAATTACATGCAAGGAGTTCAATGGATGGTTAGAGTTTACATTAACAAGCATATGTGGATGCATTTCGCAGTTAAAGCAGTTTAACTTTAAAACAGTAAAACAATAATAAATAATAACAACAGGGGGTTTCTCAATAATTTCAATTACCAACTTAACATCTCAAAAACTCTACTCATGCCTCATGTATTGGAATCACCCATGAACACAGCTTCATTAACCGGAAGCACAACGTATTCCAATAACATTAATTATACACTATGCAGAGTTGCTCAACTTTACACACAGATACCTCAAACTCATACTGTCAAGCTATAAACACGCAACACGTTAGCGTGCGACTGAGTTGAGATAACAAAGTCTTTTCACTGCTCAACCCTTTATAGCCTCTACCCGGTATGTTCTACTCCATACCGCCGGCCCACTGTGGAATTCGCACTCCGAGGCTGACGGGACCATACCGTTGTGTAGATCAGAGAGTATCCCTTCTATCCCACTCCTGTCCCACCCCAATTCCTTCTGCTCTAACACACGAAAGCAGTTGACATCCTGTAGATATTCAAATGGAAGAGCAGTGTACTAAGCCAGGGAGGAATAACCACACTTGTAGTTGAGCGGTTTCTGTGTCTGTTACTTTAGCACAAGGTTCTTGTCCTTACTTGTCTCCAGTGAGGAAATGGACCAACACCAGCTCGTGGCTGTCCACCAGCTTGATCTCACCATTGACTCACTTTTAACACCAGTCTATTGGGTTATCCAACTTCCTAGTCTCAACCCTCAACTATCCTCCAAAACCATTGGTGAATAGCCAATAATACTTTTTAGGATTTATCCACACTTTTTGGTGACAAAGCTAAATATCTACTCATTATTTTATGTAACTTAAACTTGTCAGGGTGAATATGGCCTACAAGAGTAGGTGGGCTTGTATGCAGGGTAATAGGATTATTCTAATCATCATGGCATTCAAAAGTATTATTTCAATATTTAAAGTAATTGACACAAATACAGTAATAAAAGTAATAATATAAATACATGAAATGTTGGTTCAAAATGATAAAGGAATGTGACTTACCTCCTTGCACAAGTTCTTCTAGTAGCTCTTCTTGTCTGACATCTTTTGGGTCTGGTCGTCGAAGTCGTGACCTAACGTGAAAAAGAATAAAATCCGGCTCGACAAGGAATGAGCTGCGAACAACATGCAAGTAAATAAATTCAGAAAAGAAACACAAAGGAAGGTGGCGCGGGAGGGTAGGAATTTATCTGGTGCTAGATTGGACTGAACAAAGTGGAGAAATGGATTCATGAGCTCGAAACAGACGAAATGGATATATAGTGTCGAATTAGGGTTTTGGGGATGAACAGTGTCAAATAATAAATAGTGTTGATTTCACTATTTATGGACAAAAATAGGTAGTGAACAGTAACTACAAATACTATTTCAGAATATGAACAGTAATCATTGTGAAGCAGAGCATGAATATCGCTTTTCGTTGACGAACAATAATTACTGTATAGGAGTGAGGAAGAATGGGCGCGCCCGCCATCTTGGCGCCCACAACCCTTTTGGTCAGGCCTTAAAGGCTCAGCACTGGGCAGCCTTGAGCTGCGCTCGGTTGTGCCCGAGCCGACGATGGCGGCGATTACGGCGGCGGTGGTGGCCGGCAGTGGGAGCTAGTGGTGCGGGGAGCACCACTGAGGTGAGAGGGTTCCATTTTGGGACTTGGAGGGACAGAGGGGGTGCGGAGGTGGGGCGGTGGAGGCGCACGTCCGGAGCAGGGGAAGGAGGCGGCGGCGCTACGACGACACTCCAGCGAGGGTGACTGGCGGAGAAGCATGAGTGGGTGGAGGGGAGCTCAGAGGTGGGGTGGGGTGGCTTGAGGTGCACTGAGGCACTTTGGCGACGGGAGCCAGCCATGGCGCGGCGATGGAGCACGGCGCCGGTGGAGTGGAGGTGGGGATAGCGGTGGGGAGTTTAGGGGAAAGACTCAGGGAGGTGAGGCGATGCTAGGGACGGAGGTAGGAGGGGAGGGGAGTGTTGGTGGCGAATTCACCTGGGAGCTCGTCGGGGAAGAAAGCACAGGCGGCAGTGGAATTCCAAAATCCGGCCGGTGCTGGTGATGAAAAGGCAAGGGGAGGTGGGGGAGTTGGAGGTGAAGAAGAAGGCAATCTCTGGGCGGGCTTTTATAGCCAGAGAATGGCGGCGGCGCTAGTAGGGGCGGCAACAGGGAGGTGGTGGGAGCAGCGGTTGGCGACATGTGTGGCTGCGCTCGGTTGGGCAGAGCCGGGGAAGGAGAGGTGGCGGGGGAGGTGGCGATGAAGAAGGTGGTAGAAGCCAGTGCGTGGCGCGGGCGGTGGCGAGTGACGGAGGCAGAGGTGGCGACGATGGCGTCAGGCGAGTGACGCAGGGGCGATGACGAAAGGAGGAAGAAGAAGATAGAGGCACCCGGAGAAAATGCGCTTTTGGCTGAAGAAAATGGGAAGACCGAAAGAGGAAAGCGCATTTTGGGCTTAGGTTTCCGAAAAAGGAAAGATTTCAAATTCAAACCAAAAGATTCAAAATTTTGAAATTTTTGGATTTTTGAGGATGTTTAGAAATCCAAGAGCTAAGCAAGGTTTGTCCTTCTTTCACTATAGTGTTTGCTAGAAGGAAGGCTAATGTGGCAACTCATACAATTGCTAAACATGCTTCTATATTTTCTCCGGATTGTACGTGGTTAAACCAGCCTGAGTAATGAAATTTTTTTGTCTTGGTTATAGAGAGAGAGAGAGAGGTACGCATTGGAGGAGAAATGGAACAGAGGAGAAGGCTTCTGTAACAGCCTAATTTTGAATAATTTGAAACTTGCATGAATTTCCTGGATTTCAAAAACTTTTGTTGTGCTTTGAGAAATTCCAAAAGTTTGACTTGCATTTTAAAAAGGCAAATCAAATTCCTTGCTCCAAATTGAAATAATAAAAATCTACGAGCTAAATGATGTGCTTAATCTCCTCAGAATTTGAATTGAATTCAAAATCAAATTCAATAATGAAAATCCAAACTAAAAGTTTAAGATCTTTTTGTTCCCCCACCCCCCTCAGGCCAAATCCTCCCGGCTAGCCCAGCTCTCCTCTCTCCCCCGCAACCCGCCAGCACCGCCCCGCTCTCCTTCCCTCGCAAAGCCCAGCCCAACTCCATGTGCGCCGCACCGCTCGCTCGCTCTGCTGACACATGGGCTCTGAACTCACCTGTCAGGTCGCCCCGGGAATTCATTGTCTATCTTCTCCACTCTCTCGCTACTGTATCGTACGCTCGAGCCACTTGCACCAGAATCACGTCAAGCCCTACACCTAATACACAAAGGGTGGCACCAGAATCACGTCAGACCCTACACCTAATACACAAAAAAAAGTCTAGATACAAATCTGGACTCAAGAGCTTAGCCATGTAGCTACGGGATCGAAACTTGGGGTCGGGATAAGTGGCAATGGGTTGTTTCCGTGACGGGCTGGTCTGAGCACAGCCCATTTGCCGGGAAACTCGCACGAACCAGCTTTCCCCATCCGTGCTGAGACACCCAGCAGGCTGGGAATTCTTGCCTGGCACCGGCCGGGACACGTGACATTCCATTTACCTGCAATGGTCAGGTCCGATGGCTACCTCTTCTTGTACAGATTTTTTTAGAGATATTCTTCTACAGTTCTACATATCATAGATTTGCTGTTTCATGTCGCTGTGAAGTCTTTTTCAGAATAGAACGGCAAACCACCGCAATTAGCTAGGACGTTTATGCAGCATTGTGGCATTGTGTAACAAAATTACAGTACATCATCGTCACTGGCCGACCTAGCTTTGTTCATCATGCGCGCCCCTACAACTACCCAACCTTATTTTGACAGCACAATAGTTTTTTATTGGGGCTTCCAACTTGAAATCTCACCCGCCCTAGCTACCCGCACCTGGTCGTGGCCACGACAGGGCTTCGGACGCGATGCTTCCCCTTCTCGTCGGACCACTCAATGCCGCCGAACACGTAGTTGGCAGCCGCGGCGCTGTCGTAGACGTCCAGCTTCACCGTGAACTCCTTCTCCTCGTTGATGCTACCAAAGCTCAGCTCGTTCGGCTCCACCGAGATATTGACCCCAGCGGCGGGCTGCGTGACGCTGGCTTTGTACGTGCACGACGCCGCGCCCACGTTCTTCACCCGGCGCTTCACCGCGGTGGCGCCGGACAGGCAAGCCACGGTGATGGACGGGTAGTTGAGGTTCTCGGGGCGGCCTTTCTCGCGCTGGCTGCACTTGAACGGGTTGTTGCCGCTGAACAGCGGGAGCTGGGTAGGCCCCACGGAGCAGAGGAAGCTGCTGGCGTAATCGATCAGCGTTGTATCGTACACTAGGCCGGGGTCCAGGGCCTGGACGGGGTTCACGTGGCCCGAGCCGTAGCTGAACGGCGTGGCGGCCGCGCCGGTCTCGTCCTGGATCTGGTTGTAGTCGTTGTCTCCAGTGATCGCTGCGCATAGACACACAAAAATACAAAGCACGCTGTGACTTGCTAGCTAGGGGGGTCAATTGGGCCTTGAGAGAAAGTTGAGCTGTGATGCTTGCGCTCACCGGTGGTCATGATCGCCGACTTGATCATAGCGGGGCTCCAGTTGGGGTACTTGGCCTTGACCAGGCCGGCGATGCCCGACACGTGGGGGCACGACATGGACGTGCCGGACTCGATGTTGTAGGTGACACGGCGGTCGTCGAAAGCCAGGCCCGTCGGTGAAACAGCGCCGCTGTACGCGGCGATCACGCCGACGCCTGGCGCGGTGATGTCAGGCTGCGAAACCGAGCAAGTTAGTAACACCAGTCACGGATCGATAGGAGTGGGACTAAATCTGGGGGCGAATTACGTTGGACAAACGTGCCGACCTTGAGGATCTGAGGAGTGATGGGGTTTGGCCCACGGGATGAGAAGGCTGCCATCTTCGGCGCTGGCTTTACTCCGAGTTCCTCGTCCGTTGTTCCGATGTAACCGACCGGACCGCTAAATTAAAGCGGAAGGAGCAATGTTTGATTAGTCCCATCCATATAGCGGTCTAACCGTAACTTCAGAGAGGAGAAATTCAAAGGCTCCACTAAGGTTTATGCGAAGACATTAATCCGAGGCTTCTATCCACTAAGTATGACGGTCCAAAGAAGATAAGAGAGCACATCATGATGATGACTGATATGGCTGGAAAACTCAAGGGCATGGACATGGAAATATCTGATGGTTTCCTAGTTCACTTCATAATGACTTCTCTTCCTTCTGAATACACTGCTTTTAAGATAAACTATAATACTCAGAAAGATAAATGGAGCATGAGCGATCTTATCGCCATGTGTGTCCAGGAGGAAGAGAGGATTAGGGCCGAAAAGAAAGATTTGGTGAATCAAGTTGGCGGTTCTAGCAAAAGGAAGTTCTCAGGGGACTTCAAATCCAAGAAAAGGCTGCACTACTCTCCTAATTCAGATAAATCAGGGCCTAAGGTGCAAACTACACCTAAGCCCAATGTTGCTTCGCTAAAGCACCAAGTGGGAATGCATGTCACTCGCAAGGAGCAGTGACATTTCGGAAGGATTGTGTTGGTTTCCTAAAGTGGCTCGCCAAGAAGGGTAATGATTCTATAACTTTGTTGATGAAACCCTTTATACTAATTTTTCCCTTAAATCTTGGTGGATTGACTCAGTGCAAGCTGCACGTTACCAACTCTTTACAGGATTCCATACCGTGAGAACACTAAGAAAGGGGGCGAAGTCTTAGAGTCGCGGATGGAAAAGAAGTCAAGTGGAATCGGTTGGTTACATTTCCTTAGTCTTAGATAGCGGCTTCACACTTCGCCTTAATAATGTAGTTTTGTTCCTTCTATTAGGAGGAATTTAATTTGAGATCTTTATTGGACGATGATGGATTCAAATGTAATTTTGGTAACAATAAGTGTGTTATCACATTTAATTCAAATAATGTTGGTCTTGTTGTTAGACAAGACAAGCTTTATATGCTTTCCTTAATGAATCACCGTTTTCTTTGAATGTGTGTGATACTATGCGTAAAAAGTATATGAGACTTCTTGGCGTAGGCACCGCTGCTTGGGCCACATTTCAAGGGGAGAATGGAGCGTCTCATTAAGGAAGAGATTCTCCAACCATTAGATTTTCTCGACTCGGACCATCGCATTGATTGCATTAAAGGAAAATACGTAAAGAAAATAAAGAAGGAGCAACTCGCACTCGTGACTATTAGAGTTAATTCATACCGATATTTGTGGTCCTTTTCCGTGACATCGATGGATGGTTTTGATTCTTTCATTACATTCTTGATGATTTCTCCGTTATGGTTATATTTTTCCCATTAAGGACCGATCCGAGTCACTTGATAAATTTAAGATATTTAAGGTCAAGTTGAAAATCAGCACAACCTAAGAATCAAAGTGGTAAGATCGGACCGTGGGGAGAATATTATGGGAGACATGCCCCGTATGGCCAAATTCCTGCCCTTTCGCTAAGTTCCTTCAGAAAATGGCATTGTTGCCCAATATTCTACACCGTGTGAACCTCTCAAGAAATGGGGGTAGCCGAGTGTGCTAAGACACCTTATGAATTATGAAAACCGAGTTTGAAATATTTAAGAGTATGGGGTTGTTGTCAAGCTAAGATATTTAATCCACATACAAGAAGTTGCCATTTTATAGGATACCTGAAAGATCTAAAGGGTATCGATTTTATTGTCCTGATAGAACAACTAAGTTTGTAGAAACAAGACATCTTGTGTTCTTAGAAAATAATGAGGACCGGAGCCTAGGAAAATTGATCTTGAAGAGAAGCGGTTTACGTTCCTTCACCGCTGTTGCATGTTGGGGTACTGCGCCAACAGCCTCTCGCAATAGTTCTTGAACCTATTAGAAGATCACAATGGAGAGAAGATCCGCCATCCCAAATGATTATGTTGTTTACATGAATGAGGATATTAATGATATAGGGAAGGTAGATGATCCCACCTCTTATAAGGAAGCAATAATGAGTGAATATTCTCCTAAATGGTTTGATGCCATGAAGGATGAACTAAAGTCTATGAGCACTAATGATGTATGGGACTTAGTAGAAATTCTGTGAGTCAAAACGAAGAGGGTGTAAATGGGTCTACAAAACTAAGCATGACTCTAAGGGAAATATCGAAGGTTCAAAGCAAGCAAAAGGCTTCTCACAAAGAGAGGGGATTGGTAGCTCAGGTTTTGTCGTGGAAGGCAAGGAGCACATGGGATGTCGACTTAAGAAATCTATTTATGGCTTAAAACAAGCATCGAGGCGGTGGTACCTCAAATTTGATAAAGTTATAAGGAATTTTGGATTTAAGGAAAATGAAGTTGATAATCGCATATATGTTAAGTTCAAGGGAGTAAATTCACCATCTTAGTGCTTTATGTGGATGATATCTTATTGGCTAGCAATGATAAGGATATCTTGTTTGAAACCAAAAGATTTCTCTCATCCAATTTTGATATGAAGGATCTCGGTGATGCCTCTTACGTTCTTGGCATTGAAATTCAGGGACAGAGCCGCCGCGATGAGGTGCGGGTCTGCGATGACGTCGTCCCCGGTGCTGGCATCGTTGCAAAGGACCATGCCGACGCCGCCGGCCTGCTTCACCACCAGCCCCTTCTCGACTCTGGCGTTCACTCCTCTGGTGCAGACAACTATCTTGTCTCTCACCTTGGCAGGGTCCAGGGAGCCGGGCAAGCACAAGGTCCTGCAGGCAACAGAGAGAGAGAGATCCCATCGATCAGCACATCATGACACACAGATGCACTTGGTAGTTATATAGATCCGAACAATAATATATAGATTGTGAATAATCCGACTCTTACGAGTTGCTGGTCGGTTGGTTTGCCACATTGGCCTGCCCCCCGCTGATCATTGGATACTTCTGGTCAACAGGCAGAGTACCGTTTGCCAGACTTTGTCCCTGCAAATTGCGCCCAGAACGGCCATGAACAAACCATATATATGAAAAACCGCACGCTAAACGGCACGACACGACCTATATGTGCACGGGCAGTTGAGTTGAGCATCCCATTTGTAAGTGGTACCGTGTAAATCACACTAGCTAGAGCAAGGCTGCATTGTGCAAGTTAATTTCTCTGTATATTGACCAAACCTTGATGGTGTAGCTGCCGAAGGTGACATAAGCTGGGAAGTCCCTGTCCATGGTGCTTGCACCGACCGTAAAGATCCAGGGAGCCACATTGGTCACCGTGCTCGGCTGCGGGCCCGAGTTGCCGGCGGAGCAGACGACAGTGACCCCATTCTGGACCGCGAAGAACGCGCCGATCGCGATCGGGTCCGTGAAGTAGTCCGAGGCGTCTGCCCCGAGGGAGAGCGAGAGCACGTGAACGCCGTCTTTCACCCCGGCGATTATGGCCGCGAGGACGTCCAGGCTGGAACAGCCGGGCGTGTAGCACGCCTTGTACGCGGCCACGCGCGCCCGCGGCGAGCCGCCCTTCGCCGTGCCCTTCCCGTGGTCGAAGACGCTGGCGCCCGGGACGAACCCGCCGCCCGCCGTGGACAGCGTGTGCGAGCCGTGCCCCTCGTAGTCCCGCGGCGAGTAGAACTCCGGCTGGTTCGGCAGCTGACCTCCCTCCAGGATGCCCGACGACGCCAGGATGGCCAGGATGCCCTTGTTGAAGTACCTCGCGCCGATCAGCTTGCTGCATGCACCGTGTCAGCGAAATTAATGTTGCTTTCCTTTTTTTTTTGCGTGGAAAATTAATGTTATTTTCCGACCAGAGAACTGCCACTCGGCGAATGCTGGACGTAAAATTAAGCTAGCAGTGGACATTGGTGTTACTTGTTGCAACAGAAGGTCGGATCGTTGCCGGCGTCGCATGTGCCGCACCACCCCGACGGAGCGACGAAGCTGTCGTTTTTGAAACTTTCGGATGTTGGCCATACGCCTTTAATTTGTACGTGCGGAAAACAGCATCAGATCAGAATTTTTGGTGTCTACTAGATGATACCTATGAAGATTGAGACTGGAGATATATCTGTAACACACTCGCGTGTACATAAAAGTGGGTATGAGAGTTTGAATGAAATCGTGCATCGTAACTCTACTACCCACCAAGAGGTAATTCTATATTCCAATTGTCATTTCAATTGCATTACCCTCAAACAGTCCCCTGACGCTACCATTTGTCTGGCTTGAGTTGACTTTTTCCACCATAACTAGGATTTGATTGTGTTTAGTCCGGGATGGAATATATCGTTCGGGGAGAATTAATTAGTTTTTTCATGCATGTCAAGGCCTAATTAAGCACGTAGATGCCCATTATTAGGATCCCGCGTCCATGTTTTATACACAGGTTCCATCCATGCCGTCCACGACTGCACGCGCGCGCGCGCTAGCTTACTTGATTAGGTGAAAGAGAGGGATTTCATCGAAGGTTCAACTTTTCAAGGGAGAGAAGCGCCTCCCACTTTATATGTGCCACTTGTTAGACGGATAAATCACAAGCGTGTTCACACCGACTGTTCGGTTCGGTCTCGTGTTCACACTGACTGTTCGGTTTGGTCTCGTGTTCACACCGACTGTTCGGTTCGGTTTCGTATTCACACCGACTGTTCGATTCAATCTTGTGTTCACACCAACCTCGACCGGCTATATATATGTAACCCGTGTACCTTAAACTTTTCATCAATCCATTGCGTCATTACACAAAACTCTATACGCTTTCACCACTATTCATGAGTTGTAATGTGACAACTATGTATTATGAGCTAGATTACCGGTGTCGATGTTCCCAATGATGACGCCCTCGCCAAACTTGACATCGTCCCACTCGTGGCTCGGCTTGCCATCCCTCTCGAGACCCAGGAAATCCCATGAATGCGTCGTGTGCAGCTTGTGAAGCTTGTCTGGGATCACAGCCAGAATCCCGGGGTGCTCTGAAAACCAAAGAACAATTGATCGGCACAATGCATGCGTACGTGTGTCGTCGTCAGTGATAGATAAAAACTACTGAACCAGGAAACTGAAAAATACAGGAATCTGTAGGAATCACGGTCATATACGATACAGGAGAGTATGTACCCCATGAGTAAGGACGGTACTTACTTTCGAGGATTGCTGCGAAACTATCATCCATCCGCACCCCGATCCCGTGGATGTCACTGAAGTCGTACAAGATTTCGAAGCTGCATTTTTTGGGGGACCAGAACGAAAGGTAAGCACCTTAATTTCTTGTGCACGTGCAATGGACGTAAACGTAGCAATATCCAAAACCAGGAGTACGTGTTTTGGTCTTACTTGCTGGTGACTGTAGCGAGCAGAGCAGACGGCAGGCCATTGCAGATTATCAAATACGACTGCATCCACAAAAGAGAGTAATGCTACATCAGAGATCAATAGAGCAAGTAATATATGAAGAAGGTGAGGATGACGAGAGAGAGAGAGAAAGGAGAGTTGCCTTCGTAACAGCTGACGCTGGCGTCTGCAGCGTGAGGAAGAGCACGAAGACGAGCTGGAAAATGCGGGCTCCTGATCTCCCCATATTGTACCGATCCGGTGATCTGCTATGCAGCTCAGGCTTGGCACGGCGGCCCCCGTTCGATCGCGCACTGTAGTATTTGTAGACGCCCAGGTCAAAGTGCTCCCTGTTATTTATCATAGCGTGGAGCACGACCCCACGTTAGGTAATCTGGGTAAACCACTGCTTAGCAAAATAAATGAGCTCCACATGCGGGCAACATGCAAGCAGATTGCTCAGGATTCGTGCAAGGGCATAGAAAATGGCGTGCAAGCAGTCTGACTTCGCCATGCATACCATGATTCATGCCCAATCTTCCCTATTACTAAAGCTGGACAGAACGTAAAGATCCAGGGAGCCACATGGGTCACCGAGCTAGGCTGCGGGCCTGAGTTGCCGGCGGAGTAGACGACGGTGACCCCATTCTGGACCGCGAAGAACGCGCCGATCGCGATCGGGTCCGTGAAGTAGCCGAGGCGTCTGCCCCGAGGGAGAGCGAGAGCACGTGAACGCCGTCTTTCACCCCGGCGATTATGGCCGCGAGGATGTCCAGGCTGGAACAGCTGGGCGTGTAGCACGCCTTGTACGCGGCCACACGCGCCCACGGCGAGCCGCCCTTCGCCCTGCCCTTCCCGTGGTCGAAGACACTGGCGCCCTGGACGAACCCGCCGCCCGCCGTGGACGGCGTGTGCGAGCCGTGCCCCACGTAGTCCCGTGGCGAGTAGAGCTCCGTCTGGTTCGGCAGCTGACCTCCCATCAGATGCCCGACGACGCCAGGTCGGCCAGGATGCCCTCGTTGAAGTACCTCGCGCCGATCATGTCAGACTCAGTTTTTTTAAAAATCTAAACCCTCTGTAAAAATAATATACTATTCTCTACATCAGTAGATAGCACTCACAGATACATTGCTGAATCTTTTCATATATGATGTGAACTAAATCATTCAAATATATTACAAATATCGGAGTGATATAGACCACGCCGGTTCGAGTTTTACAGAAAGGCCCGAACAGACCAAATTGATTACATTACATGAAAACAACGCAAACTACAGCGGAAGCAAAAGGATAGAGTTCATCTCTCAACAGGGAAGCGACTGGGGTAGCCTGTGTACGACTAATATTAACAAAGAGTTTGGATAATATCGGTTGTACGCAAGTACCGAAGGAGTCCACTAGACTGATGCGAGACTTAGACTATAGAACTAGATTACTCTTTATCGTTTCCTTGTCCGTCGACTTCTGAATCCTCGTAATACGCATAATCTCCTTGGTCTATATTATCTGAAGGGTTTGGGGAGAGCGAGAATGAGCACAACTTTCGTGCTCGCAAACCAACAAACAAAATGCAATAATATACATGTATAGCTTAACAAGGGTGACTCAGGTTCTTTTATTTGCTAAACCAACATTTTCAATTATCATAATTACAAATTCCTATCACTTAGCATTTAATCAAATTGTATTTTATTAAAGAGAGTAATTGTGCAATATTAAATAACAGCAAAAGTCCATTCCGTCAGAACCTATACCTTATGCTTCTTTTGATTGGAGCTACCTCCAATTATTAACAACACCACTGAGCTCGACGGCTTAAGAAAAGTCTAATCTCAGGGCTAGGTAACCCGACCTGATTTTTATACCACTCACAAAGGTTTTTGAAATATAACTAACTCCAGTAAGTTCCTATGTCCGCCCTTGACCGTAGGCACGGTTGTTTAAATAGTTTAGACTATGCAAAGGTTGTACATTGTACCCACAAGAGATAATCATACTCGTTGCCCCACATGATTCCTTAGTCATGTAGTTGAGCGACCATCACAGTAACCTTTCAAAATATTTCGTTCGTTCCGTCATCTCACCCATATGGGGGCCATGCCCATAAGTTGTGTGGGATGTTCACCTCAGCAACTTGCCCATAAGTTGTGTGGAATGTTTACCTCAGCAACTAGCATAGCTGGATTACTCACAACATTAACGTGACTGGCAACTTCACCTTGCATTGGTGTCTCATTCAAGTCGGACCGTGTCTAGTGCTTGCACGATCCCACTACCCCTCCAGCAAAATAACATCCAGAGTTTAATAAATTTACTGAGCCAAGTTGTACTTTACAGACTTGTGGTTGTACTTATTTTTACACAGGAGGTCATGATAAGATTAAGTCCTTAATTCATCTGGGTGGTTCATACCACCTACCAATCACTCTCGTGCACGACGGCACCCACCACCACTCCATCCGCCCAGATGTGGTAATAGCAAGTTGTTAGGGTTTTGAGGAGTAAAACCAATTTATCTCAATTTCTTCAATCATGTATCCCCAATGACTGCGCAAAACCATTTCATGTTGAAGAGATGATGATTATGGCATTTTAATGCCCCGGTACATGAGCAAGATTAGCATGTCGCTTAAGTACAATATATACTAGTTACCCCATAGCTACTAGGGTGATATGGAATACTGGATTCAATTATCAAAGGATGACTTAATAATTAATTAATCATCAAGTGAGTATTTAACTACCTTAAGCTTTAACATACATTTGATTAAAGAATTAAAGCATGCAATTTTGGTAATTTAAATAAATATAATTTACATAAAATGTAGGCTCAAAATGATCAAAGTGTCGACTCTCCTTGTTTAAAGGCGAGAGAGTCTTGACAGTCTTGTGCTTGATCAATTCGGAGATCCCCAGTGTATTCGAATCCAATTCGGACGAACATACCAGAAAAAGAGCACAAACAAGTAAAGAGAGCAAATAAATACTAAAGACATGATAAATGAACTACAAATTAAACAAGACCAGTGCCATTAGCAATATCTTGAATTTAGACAAATTTAGAAACAAATTTCACTTGAATCGGAGTTATAGTGGAGGAGAACGGAGCTTCCAAAGTTTGAATTGGAATTAAATCCAGAAAATAAAAAAGAGGAGAGAGAATCCTCTCACCAACATGTGTGGTCCATGCACAGTGAACACTTTCTTTTTCCTTTTATTTTCTTTTAAGAAATCACCGCTGACATGTGGGATCCACTAGTCAGCGACTTGGTCCATGTGCATAGTGCATGGACCGGTAGTTCAATATGCACTGTGCACCGGTCCATGGTGCACCGGGTGAAGCGCAAAGGTGGGGCCCACGTGAGCAAAAATTAGTTTTAGCTGCGCCATTACTATTGGTCGGGCCAATCTATCAGCGATACTAACCAATAGTTAAACTCGCACTAAACACTATTTAGACTAAATGACGGGGATTAGCGCTAAAACAAAATGAAAACGATGCGCTATAGTGTTGAGTCTGTTCCGACAAATAGAGAGGGGCTAGGGTACCTCATCACCGGCGAGGGAGCCAGCGACAACGATCGAAGATGCCAAAAACGGGTCCCTTAGGGTTGCGCGAACCTGCAAGCAAAAAGGTGTGGCTGGATTTGGTGGCTAGAGCGGCCGGCAGCGAGCTCAAGCGGCGACGGGTGAACTAGTCATGGTGATACGGGGATGCAGGGCACGGGGATTCGATTCCCTATGATGGGAGTATCTATGGGCCACGAGGAACTCACCCGTAGCGTCGGTGAGGGACGGGGAGGCTCGAGGTGGCTTGTCGACGGGAGCCCGAGGGAGCGGCGAGGTGGGTGACGAGGAGGGCCTGTCAGAGAGGGATATGGAGTTCGGCAGAGCTTGGGGTAGCTCCGGGGTGTCGAGGAGGTCCTCCTGGTGGCGGCGATTGGGCTGAGGTGGCTAGGAGCTCGAAGGAGGTCGAAATTGGGAATTCGGCCGAAGGGAAGGAATACAACCCAATTCAGGCGATTCTCTGGGGATACTTACCGAGGATGAAGGGGGTAGGGAGGGGGAGGCAAAGGGAGGTGTCGGGGAGCTTCTTATAGCCCAGGTAAGGAGAGGAGCCGTTGGAGGAGCTCAGTTCGGGTGCTCGGTCCTGAGGCGGCTATGGGCATCCTGGGCGTGGCGATGGTTGGCAGGTGGAGCAGAGCGGATGACGAGATGGGGCAGGAGCGTGCTGGCATCACGACGATGCGAGCAACGACCAAGAGGGGCGGGACGTAGGAGGTGACGCGAGCAGCACGGCTCTAGCACGCGCGTACGCAAGCGCAACACCAAGCGCAAACTGGGCAATGAGGACGCAACCAGGACAGCACGGCGATGGGACTTGACGATGAGGAGGGCGCCAAAGTCATGAGCGGCAGAGGCAGGAGGTGGAGCACGAGGATCAGTGTGGGTAGGCAGAGGGTGGCATCACGGTGCAGGGGGCGTGGGCGCAGCAAGCGGTGTTTGCAGCGGGTACATGCGGCTTGGGGAAGAAGGAAGCAAGGGGGGAACTGTTCGGTCCGGAGGCCGAAAGGAGGAGAAATGGGCCGGGTGGAGCTGGGCTAAGAGGCCAGAAGGAGGAGGTGGGCCAAGTGGGCTGGAGGGAAAGAAAGGTGCCCAAAATTGAAAAGAAGAATTCAAATTTGAAATTTGAATTCAGGAATTGCAAAGAGGTTCGAAACTCAAATTTGAACTTAGCTAGAAGCTAGAGGTTTTTGAGAAGTTAAGATAGTTTGAAATAGAGTTTGATAATCCAAGAACTGAAGTAATTACTATTCACTATTTTGAAAATAGGAATGTTACAAACCTACCCACCTTAAACAGAATCTCGACCCTGGGATTCGAGCTACTCCGGAAGCAGGGACAGGAAATCCAACTTCAGTTGATCTTAGCGCTCCCAAGTGGCTTCTTTTGCTGAGTGATTACTCCATTGGACCTTGTAAGGATGGATTATCTGACGTCTTGTTTGTTTCTCTACGACGTTGAGGATCTTGATCGAATGCTTCGGATAAGTCAGATCTTGCTGAAGGGCGATGGCTTCGACGGGCGTCTGCTTGTTAGGTGCTTTGAGACATTTCTTAAGCTGGGAGACGTGAAACACGTTGTGAACATCTGACAGACTTTCAGGTAGCTTTAGCTGATAGGCGACTTCTCCACACTTGGCGGTGATTGGGAATGGGCCTATGTATCTTGGTGCGAGCTTGCCTTTCACTTTAAATATTCAAGTTCTACGAAGCGGCGATACTTTGAGATACACATTATCTCCAACTTCAAAGGTTAATTCTCTTCGACGATGTAACAGCCCAAAATTTTAATTTCATTTAAAAATAAGACTTTATTAATTTTTTTGTGGATTTTCTGGAATTTTTAAAAGCTTTTCAATAAAGTATATTAAGGCTAAAAGAATTTATGTGCAAAATCTATTACCAACTAAAAGTTGGAATTATTTTATTTAAGTCCAGAATGCCTCATAGAATTTCTGTGAATTTTCTCAAAATTTTTGGACTTCATTTACTATTTTCTAAAGCCTATTCGAATTTCTGGAATTAAATCAATTGAAAAAGGTTTAAAATTTCTTCACATAAAGATCGGGTCAAGCCCAAAGACCTTGTGCTTCTCGACCCACTCTCCTCGCGCGAAATGAACGCTGGCCGTCCGATCAAAATCGGACGGCCGACAATCAATCCGACCGCGCCCTCTCCCGCTCCTGTCTCGCTGAGTGGTGGGCCCTCGTACTGTGCTTCTTCCCCGTTCCCTTCTTCTCCGCAGCGTCGCCTCCTGCCGCCATTGATGCCGCACGTGGAGCTTCGCCTCTCCGTGATTCCTCCGCCTTAACCCCGCATTTACGCGCATTAGCATCGCCGCTCCTCCCGCATTCACCCGGCATTACCCCCTTCTTAACGCCGAACGCCCCGCGCCTCTCGCCTCCGCCATTACCGCGACTCAATCTCCGCTCCGGCCTCCTCGCCCTATAAAGCACCCCGAGCCGCGCCTCTCCTCATTCTATTCCCCACCTCCTGTCCCTCGACGCCTCAATCGCAGATTTCGCAATTCCCGCCGCGGCCAAGCTCGTTCTTCTCCGATTCCGCGCCACCAGCTTCCCGCCACTCGACCGCACCTTCGGCATCAAGATCCTCGGCAATCCTCTGGCGCACCTCGGCTACCAAGACCCCGAGCACCTTCGCCGCCAACAACCGAACCACGCCGCTCTCTCGTCGCCGACGACCTTAAGCCACTCTCCGCCCGCAAGGTAGCGACTCGCCTCGGTGTATTCCCTGAACCTTTTGCGACTCGCCGAGAGCCGCGCCGCCCGTCACGGTGCCCTCGGCTCCCGTGCTCCTCCCCTCTCCGGTGCTGAAGTGGATCGCCAAGTCAGCGCCACCTGAGCGCCACATGGGCACTTTGGCTGACGTAGCAGCCACATAGGCGCCAGCGTGGACGGCCGCGCCAGCGCGCCTCCGCCCCTCACACTGTTGCGTGCGCCGAGTCCACCGTGGATTCGGGTGACGCCGTGGACTCAGTCCATACTGTTTGGGCCCACATGTCAGTCTCTGTGAACAGTGCCGCTGACGCATGCTTGCGCAATAAATAGAATTTCCTTTAGAAATTTAATTCGGGAAAATTGGAAAATCCTGATTTTGGAATTAAATTTAGATTTAAACTTCCAGGAGCTCGTATTTCTTCATACAAACTCCGATTTAGGTGATTCAAATTTCTAAATTTGTATAAAATCAAGATCTAGCTAACTAAACCAAAATTATTTAATTTGGAGTTAATTTGAATTTTCATTTGAATTTATTTGTGTTCATTTGAATTCTGTTTGAATTTGGAATATTCTCAGATAGATTTTGACGACTCAGGAGAGCTTGACCCTATTGAAGAAGTAGAATATCAGGAATTTGAACAAGGCAAGTTACACCATTGACCATTTTGCCCCAATATTTAAAATTATTTAATTTACATTTTAAATTATTATTGCATGCATAATTGTATTTAATTATTTTAAATTCCTGTTTTAAATATTTAATTATTCCAATTCCTTTGTATAGCCAAATTTGATTGTTGTATTATCAATTCCTTGTAACCTTAGTCAAATGAATTTAAAAATAAATATATGCATAGCAAATGCTTAGATCATGAAATATTTGACTTTGGGAGAATTTAGCCAAAATTTCATAAATTGATAAAAAGCCTATGACATTGCTTTGTCATGGTGGACTTTTGCAAATGTCTTTGAAAATTAAAAATAAAAGAAAATGGTTTGTACTTGGGCAAACATGGACCGTTGGTGGGTGCAGGTTTATGCACGGGCTTGTCCAGTTAGGATCGAGACCTGTGGTTTTTATTGAAAGTTGCCCAAGTAGATTAAGGACCGCCTTTGAGCCGCATCTTGCAAAAGCTCCACCAGACTACCACATGTTCAGTATGGGCGTAACTGGGCTTAATAATTTGTATTACCTCGTATTGTTTATGCCATTTTGTTGTGTGGGTGTCGGTTAGACTTTATTCCCACTTGGCGCAAGAGGGGTTTCCTGCAGTGGTTAGCCTAATGGAAGTGAAACCTTAGCGGGCATATTGGTATTGAGGTAATGCATTGAAACACCTTGTGATAATTGCCTAGTCACACGCCTAAGGAAGCGTGTATTGGCCGACATAACTGGCAAATTATCTCGTGTGGGTAAAGTTGTACCACCTCTGCAGAGTGTAAATCTATTCGAATAGCCGTGTCCACGGTCATGGACATGCTGAGCAAAGCCACTCTAAGTTAGATTTGTTTTGGTTTTAAAATAACTTTGGACATGATTTGAGGATGGTTAATCCTTGTGGTAAATTTGGGCGGGTAGCCTTGTGATAGGAGGGTATCCTTCACCATGTTTCATATGGAGGTTATCCACTATAAAATGATCAATTTTAAATCTGATTTTAGTTATGTAATGAAAATGTGCCTTGAAACTTAGTATAACTATTTAAACCAAAAGGTCGATTTATGCAAATAAACCCTACAACCTTCCTTTGAATAACTTATGCATGCATTCTAAATTTTGTATTGGGTGTAATTTGCGAGCACGGTTGTAGTGCTCACTCTTCTTGAATATTATTATTCAGAGAAGATCGCTATCCGTAAGGTGAGGAGCGGGACGATTAGGCGACCTCCAGGCGATTGCCTGTGGCGATCGTGTGGCTCACCATTATATTTTGCTTCCGCTAATGATTTATTTGGCCTCCGCCCAGCTTGTAATAAACTCTATGATTATTAAATATACACTTTGGATATGTTTGTGATAACATTTTGTGATTGTGTACACCGGAAATCTGGACTAGTGTATGAACACGGAGAATTTGGGATCCTTCGCTCCGGGTTCGACAAAAGTGGTATCGAGTCATATCGATCGTAGGTCGTGACCTAGAAAGAAATCAAACCCATAAGGATTTATTTTGAAAATTAAAAATAACTTGGTCTTCGAGTCATTCCTCAACTTTTCTCTTGAAAATTATTTACTAACTCATCTCCTTTTCAAAAATTGTAGATGGTCAAGTTCAATGCCATTTCCCATGGAGTCTTTTTGGTCATTGGCCGCCATTCTCGAAGATGATGCAAGCACTTGGACTTTGAAGAAAGACCGACGTATCAAGGATACAAGTATAAGGTGGGAAATCAGAACGGTGGAGAGTAGAGGTGATCCTCTACTCCAATCTATCGCCGAACACGAGACTTCCACGCCTTCGATGCCCCAATGCGACGAGACACCTTCGCCAAGGCATCCAGATGCACCAGGAAGCAACCCGCAGACTTCGCTACATCTACGATCATCGCCTCAACAAGCCTTTGGGTTCCACTATTACCCAATGCACATTCCAACCCGGCATGACAAAGGCTTTCCGCTCAACTAGAGATGAAGACTGCCCCGATCTCACTCATCGTGGATCTGCCGAGCCATGGATTATGCCTACGGAATACACTAGATGAGCCGTCTCTCCCGCAAGTGAAATTACAAGATGCGTAAGAAAAGTTAAAGATGCAGAAAAGAACGGCCTCCTACAAGGAAGGCGAGGCTAGTTCTAGTGAGCCGATTATACCCCAATAACACCATAGATTTGACCTTAAATTTTTCCTTTAGTTGCGTAATTATGAGCTACCAAACCTTTGTAGTAGCCATAATGAATTAATAAAATAAAAATAAATTATTTTGCCGAAATGTTCTTGCCTTGTGTTTGTTGAATTTGGGCTATTTTAGATCTATACTCTTATAATTCATGTCTCTCTTGTCTAATCTATGAAGAGTTCATCAGATGGTGACCACCCGCACCGGAAGTGTCAGTGCTAGAGGGCAAGGAAATGAGAATGCCGAATATCAAGAAAACCAGTTCAATGACCACCACCTCCTCCAATCAAGCTCGATGGCGCTAAATGATGGCCAATCGACTCATCCGATTGAGTTGCTAGCCCATCCCTTCACAAAGAATCGTAATACCCAAGCATCGTGACCTATCATACTCCTCCACCTCCCGCAAGAGTAACTTTGTCAGAGTTCATGAGGATGCGTCCGCCAACGTTTTCTAGTAGCACGGAACCTATGGACGCAGATGATTGGCTCAGGGTCATTGGAAAGAAGCTGGATATTGCTCAATGCAAAGATCGTGAGAGAGTTTTGTTTGCCTCTCATCAATTGATGGGTCCCGCATCGTAATGGTGGATAATTTCAGCATGTCCCATGCTAATGCCCAAGAAATCACTTGGGATGAGTTCATGCAAGCTTTCACGATCTCACATTCCATCCGCATGATTACCTTGAAAAGAAGGAGTTTCGCTCGCTTCGCCAAGGAAACCGCTCGATCGGCGAATATCTCGCATAAGTTTAACCAACTTGCTCGCTATGCCCCTGAGGATGTTGCCAGAGATGAAGACAGGCAAGAGCGATTTCTGGAAGGGTTGAACGACTAACTCTCTGCTCGCTTGATTTCTCGAGATTTTACCGACTTTCAGCAGCTTGGTAAATAAGGCCATACGCCAGAAGGCAAACATCGAAATGGAGAATCGCAAGCGGAGGATGGCGGCTCGAAGTTTAACTCGGGAGGATCGCCCAAGCCTCGCTTCACTCAATCTCACCACCTCGGCGTGGAAGATTCCGATCTACTACACCGAGAGTTCGGCTCGAGCCCGCCCAAATACTTCCGGATTCCGTAGTAGTTCATCCGAGGTCGATTCAGCAGGCTGCCTATTTCCACAGCGAGAATCACTTGCTTTCACCGCAACGAGTTGGGTCACTATGCCAATAAGTGTCCCAAGAAGCAGACGCCACCCCGTCAAGCCAACTCCCGAGCTTGGCCTCGGCGGTCCCTCAAGACCGGTGGTCGATTCATGAAGGGTGTGAATCACGCCACCGCAGAGGAAGCCTATGCAAGACCGGATGTTGTTCTTGGTATGTTCCTTGTCAACTCAAGCATCAAAGATCGCTTTATTTGATTCCGAGCTTCGCATTCTTTTGTGTCAAATAAGTTTGTGGAAAATATGGGTTATCTACCTCCCCTTAGTTAAGCCCATGTTAATCCATTCCCTGTGCTCGTAAATGAGAGCTAGTTTATTCTGTCCAAATCTTACCTTTGAAATCTCGGAGTAACTTTCTCGGCCAACTTAATAGTCTTATGCTCGCAAGGATTGGACGTAATTTTGGAATGGACCTGCTTGCCAAAAATCGTAGGGTGATAGATTGTGCTAGTAGATCTATCTACCTCACCAATGAACAAGGGATTTCAGAGAGTTCCAACCCAAGACTTCTACGGAAAGAAGTCCTATCTTGACCAGCTTTAAAGGAATTGAAATCGAAGATATACCCGTGGTACAAGAATATCCGGATGTTTTTCCGAGGACTTACTCGGTATGCCACCGACCGGGACATAATGTTCTTAATTGACTTAGTCCTGTGGATCGCCCAATTTCAAACGACCCTACTGCACGCCCAAAACGATCTAGCAGAGTTGAAGAAGCGGATCAAGAACTACAGAGTAAAGGTTACATTCAACCGAAGTTCATCGCCTTGGGAGCACCAAGACTATTTGTCAAAAAGAAAGACAATAGTATGAGAATGTGTGTGGACTATAGATCACTCAATGAGGTAACAATCAAAAACAAGTACCCGTTACCTAGGATAGATGATCTGTTTGATCAACTTAAAGGAGCCAGTGTTTTCTCCAAGATTGATTTGAGATCAGGCTACCATCGCTAAAAATCGACGTAAGATATTCAAGACACCTTCACCACGGATATGGATCAGACGAGTTCACAAAGTGATGTCATTTGGACTAACAAATGCCCCGCTTATTTCATGAATATGATGAACAAAGTGTTTATGGAATTCTTGGATAAGTTTGTGGTGGTATTCATAGATGATATTCTCATCTATTCAAGAGATATGGAAGAGCATGAAAAACATCTCAGAATTATTTTGGACAAACTTCGAGAACACCAACTTTATGCCAAACTCAAAGAAAAGTGAATTTTGGCTCACCAAGTGGCTTTTCTTGGACACATTGTGTCACAGGAGGAGTTGCAGAGACCCCTCAAAGGTTGAAGTCAGAATGGATTGAAGCAACCCAAGTCCATCATGTATGAGAAGTTTTCTTGGATTAGTGGATACTACCGCAGATTCATTGAAAGTTTCTCCAAGATTGCCAAACCCATGACTCAACTTCAAGAAGGAAAAGAAATTTGAATGGACAAGTGCTTGTGAACATAGTTTTCAAGAGTCAAGAAAAGACTAGTCTCGCACGGTGCTAGTTTTACCGGATATACGTAAGGATTTTGAAGTTTTCGTGACGATCCACTTGAGGGCTAGGATGTGTACCGATGCAGAAGGAAAGGTTGTGGCTTATGCATCTCGCCGATTAAGGCCACATGAAGGAAATTATCCAACTCATGATTTAGAGTTAGCGGCAATTGTGCATGCTTTGAAAATCAAGCGGCATTATCTCATTGGTAATCATTGTGAGATTTTCACGAGATCATAAGAGTTCAAATATATCTTCACCCAATGATCTTAATCTCGTGCAAAGAAGATGGTTAGAGCCGATAAAGGATTATGACCTTGGAATTCATTATCACCGGGTAAAGCCAACGTGGTAGCAGATGCTCGAGTAGGAAGGCATCTTGCAACACGGTGTTAGTTCAAGAAAATCAACCGAATTGTATGAAGAACTAAAGCATCCGAACTGAAATTGTCACCAAGGTCAGATCAACACGGTGGAAGTCCAACCAACCATACAAAGTCGATCGAGAAAAAAACTAGAAGACGAAGACATCAAAGAAATCATGAAGAACATGAGAAGAGGCAAAGCCCCAGGATTTTCTGAAGACGAGCAAGGCACAGTATGGTTTGGCAACCGCATCTGTGTACCTAAACATCATGAAACCAGACAACTGATTCTGAAAGAAGCTCATGAATCACCTTACTCTATTCATCCCGGGAGTACCAAGATGTACCAGGATCTGAAGGAAAAGTATTGGTGGGTTAGTATGAAGCGAGAGATCGCTGAGTTTGTTGCACGTTGTGATGTATGTCGTGTTAAGGCGTAACATCGAGACTGCACGGATTGTTACAACCATTACCAATTCCCGAGTGGAAATGGGAGGAGATTGGTATGGATTTTATCACCGGACTACCTAGGACCCAATCAGGTTGTGATTCCATTTGGGTAATAATTGACCGATTAACAAAAGTGGCTCATTTTATTCCAGTCAAGACCACTTACAGAAGCAATAAGTTAGCAGAATTGTACATGGCCAGGATCGTCTGTCTACATGGTATACCCAAGAAAATTGTGTCTGACAGAGGTTCGCAGTTCACTTCAAAATTTTGGCGAGTCTACATGAAGCTTTGGGAACCAGACTCAACTTCAGCACAGCATATCATCCCCAAACAGATGGCCAGATCGAACGTGTAAATCAGGTCCTAGAAGACATGCTTCGAGCTTGTGCTATAGATTATGGAAGAAGCTGGGATAAGAATTTGCCCTATGCGAATTTTCCTACAACAACGACTTTCAAGCTAGCCTACAGATGTCGCCATTTGAAGCATTGTATGGTAGAAAGTGTAGAACCCTCTCCTTTGGGATCAAGTAGGAGAGCACCAATTCTTCTGACTGAATTGATAAAAGAAGTGAAAGTAAGGTAAAAGCAATAAGAGAACGTCTCAAAGTAGCTCAAACCCGACAAAAGAGTTATGCCGATAATCACGGAGAGAACTATCCTTCGAGATGGGAGATTTTGTCTATCTGTGGTAACTCCACCCGAGGAGTGAAGAGATTTTCAGACTAAAGGAAAACTCGCACCTGCATTTGTCGGACCCTATAAGATTTTGGCAAAAAGAGGTGAAGTTGCTTATCGCTTGGAACTACCAAAGATCTCATCACTGCTCACAATGTCTTCCATGTATCCCGCTTAAAGAAATGTCTCGAGTACCAACAGAAGAAACACCGCTGAGAGCAACGATCTTCGTGAAGATCTCACCTATGTGGAACAACCAATCAAGATTCTCGATGTGGCATAACGCGCCACCGTAAGCAAAGTCATTCGCTCTTGTAAGGTTGATGGACCAATCATTGTAAGAAGAAGCTACAGGAGCGAGAAGAAGTTTTGAGAGCCGAGTATCCCTACCTTTTGTCGACTAAGTCCGAATCTCTGGTCGAGATTCCCTTTAAGGGGTAGGTTTGTAATGACCCAAAATTTCAATTTCATTTAAAAATAAGACTTTATTAATTTTTTGTGGATTTTCCGAATTTTTAAAAGCTTTTCAATAAAGTATATTAAGGCTAAAAGAATTTATGTGCAAAATCTATTACCAACTAAAAGTTGGAATTATTTTATTTAAGTCCGTAATGCCTCATAGAATTTCGTGAATTTTCTCAAAATTTTGGACTTCATTTACTATTTTCTAAAGCCTATTTGAATTTCTCGAATTAAATCAATTGAAAAAGGTTTAAAATTTCTTCACATAAGATCGGGGCGAAGCCCAAAGATCATGCGCTTCTCGCCCACTCTCTCCCCGCGCGTGAGTAACGCGGGCCGTCCGATCAAAATCGGACGGCCGACAATCAATCCGACCGCGCCCTCTCTCCCGCTCTGTCTCACGATGGTGGGCCTCGATGTGCTTCTTCCCGCTCCTTCTTCTCCGCAGCGTCGCCCTCCCCGCCGCCATTGATGCGCACGCGAGCTTCGTCTCCTCCGTGATTCCTCCGCCTTAACCCCGCATTTACGTGCATTAGCATCGCCGCTCCTCCCGCATTCACCCGGCATTACCCCCTTCTTAACGCCGAACGCCCCCCGCCTCTCGCCCCGCCATTACCGCCGACTCAATCTCCCTCTCCGGCCTCCCTCGCCCTATAAAGCACCCAGCTGCGCCTCTCCTCCTCATTCTATTCCCCACCTCCTGTCCCCACGACGCGCCTCAATCGCGCATTCGCAATTCCCGCCGACGGCCGGCTCGTTTTTCTCCGATCCGGCGCCACCAGCTTCCCGCCACTCGACCGCACCTTGGCATCAAGATCCTCCGGCGATCCTCTGGCGCACCTCGGCCGCCAAGACCCCGAGCACCTTCGCCGCCAACAACCGAACCACACCGCCGCTCTCCGTCGCCGACGACCTTCCGCCACTCGCCGCCGCTAGGTAGCGACTCGCCTCGATGTATTCCCTCAACCTTTGCGCACCTCACCGAGCTCACCGCGCCGCCGTCACGGTGCCCTCGGCTCCGTGCTCCTCCCTCTCGGTCTTGAAGTGGATCGCCAAGTCGGCGCCACTGAGCGCCACATGGGCACTTTGGCCGACGAGCGTGCCACATAGGCGCGGCGTGGGACGGCAAGCGCCAAGCCGCCTCGCCCTCACATCACATTGCGCGCGCCGAGTCCACCGTGGATTCGGGTGACGCCGTGGACTCACCCATACTGTTTGGGCCCACATGTCGGTCTCGTGAGCATAAAATGTTCACGACGCATGCTTGCGCAATAAATAGAATTTCCTTTAGAAATTTAATTGGAAAATTGGAAAATCTGATTTTGGAATTAAATTTAGATTTAAACTTCCAGAGCTCGTATTTCTTCATACAAACTCCGATTTAGGTGATTCAAATTTCTAAATTTGTATAAAATCAAGATCTAGCTAACTAAACCAAAATTATTTAATTTGGAGTTAATTTGAATTTTCATTTGAATTTATTTGTGTTCATTTGAATTGTTTGAATTTGGAATATTCTCGCAGATAGATTTTGACGACCAGGAGAGCTTGACCCTATTGAAGAAGTAGAATATCAGGAATTTGAACAAGGCAAGTTACACCATTGACCATTTTGCCCCAATATTTAAAATTATTTAATTTCATTTTAAATTATTATTGCATGCATAATTGTATTTAATTATTTTAAATTCCTGTTTTAAATATTTAATTATTCCAATTCCTTTGTATAGCCAAATTTGATTGTTGTATTATCAATTCCTTGTAACCTTAGTCAAATGAATTTAAAAATAAATATATGCATAGCAAATGCTTAGATCATGAAATATTTGACTTTGGGAGAATTTAGCCAAAATTTCATAAATTGATAAAAAGCCTATGACATTGCTTTGTCATGGTGGACTTTTGCAAATGTCTTTGAAAATTAAAAATAAAAGAAAATGGTTTGTACTTGGGCAAACATGGACCGTTGGTGGGTGCAGGTTTATGCACGGGCTTGTCTGGTTAGGACTGAGACCCAGGGTTTTTATTGAAAGTTGCCCAAGTAGATTAAGGACCGGCCTTTGAGCCGCATCTTGCAAAAGCTCCACCGTACTACCACATGTTTTGTATGGGCAGAACCAGGCTTAATAATTTGTATTACCTCAGTATTGTTTATGCCATTTTTGTTGTGTGGGTGTCGGTTAGACTTTATTCCCACTTGGCGCAAGAGGGGGTTTCCGGCAGGTGGTTAGCCTAATGGAAGTGAAACCTTAGCGGGCATATTGGTATTGAGGTAATGCATTGAAACGCCTTGTGATAATTGCCTAGTCACACGCCTAAGGAAGCGTGTATTGGCCGACATAACTGCAAATTATCTCGTGTGGGTAAAGTTGTACCACCTCTGCAGAGTGTAAATCTATTCGAATAGCCGTGTCCACGGTCATGGACATCTTGAGCAAAGCCACTTTAAGTTAGATTTGTTTTTGGTTTTAAAATAACTTTGGACATGATTTGAGGATGGTTAATCCTTGTGGTAAATTTGGCGGGTAGCCTTGTGATAGGAGGGTATCCTTCACCATGTTTCATATGGAGGTTATCCACTATAAAATGATCAATTTTAAATCTGATTTTAGTTATGTAATGAAAATGTGCCTTGAAACTTAGTATAACTATTTAAACCAAAAGGTCGATTTATGCAAATAAACCCTACAACCTTCCTTTGAATAACTTATGCATGCATTCTAAATTTTGTATTGGTGTAATTTGCGAGCACAATTGTAGTGCTCACTCTTCTTGAATATTATTATTCAGAGAAGAGCGCTATCCGAAGGTGAGGAGCGGGACGATTAGGCGGCGACCTCGCAGACGATTGCTCGTGGCGATCGTGTGGCTCACCATTATATTTTGCTTCCGCTAATGATTTATTTGGCCTCGGCCCGCTTGTAATAAACTCTATGATTATTAAATATACACGCTGGATATGTTTGTGATAACATTTTTGTGACTGTGTACACTGGAAATCCTGGACTAGTGTATGAACACAGAGAATTTGGGATCCTTCGTTCCCGGGTTCGACAGACGATTATCGGCACAACTCTTTTGTCTAGACTAAGCGACTTGAAGGCGGTCTTTGATCAGTCTAACTTTCTCTTCTGCTTGCTTGAGTATATCTGGTCTAAAGATATATCCTTCTCCTGATTCTGACCAATGCAGAGGAGTTCTGCATTTTCTTCCATAGAGTGCTTCAAACGGAGACATTTTCAGAATTGACTGGAAATTATTGTTGTATGCAAACTCGGCATACAGTAGGCATTTCTCCCAGACTACGGTGAATTCCAAAGTACAAGCTCGAATCATGTCTTCTGGAGTCTGATTTGTTCTTTCTGTTTGACCATCAGTCTGTGGATGATACGTTGTGCTGAAAGCAATGTGTGTCCCAAAGACGTCATGCAAGCTAGCCTGGAAGTGCGAGGTATACTGAGAACCTCAGTCCGAGACTATCCTCTTGGGTATTCCATGTAAGCATATAATACGAGTCATATACAACACTGCCAATTTGTCTCCCTTGTAGGTTGTCTTCACTGGAATGAAATGGGCGACTTTCGTCAATCTATCCACTATAATCCCTACTGAGTCACAACCGAACTTGGTTCGAGGAAGACCTGTAATGAAATCTATTCCAATTTCTTCCCATTTCCACTGAGGGATCTGTAGCGGTTGAAGCAATTCTGCTGGTCTCTGATGTTTAGCTTCGACTCGCTGGTATACATCACAACAAGCTACAAACTCAGTGATTTCTCTTTTCATTCGCGATCATCAATACAGAATCTTCATGTCTTGATACATCTTGGTGATGCCTGGATGCATGATATATGCTGAGCTATGAGCTTCTTTCAGAATCAATTCCTTGAGTTCCTTCTGGTGGGGAACTGACGGGGATTAAAACCCCTATGTATTACTTTAATACATAAAGAGAGACCATACGTCTTCGTGATCGTAACCCCTAAGGCTAACGACCTCATTGGTCGTAAGGATTTCAGAGGTTACATAATAAATACCATGTCGGACAAGGTCTTGTACCTAGTCCCCGGCCAGTTAACTGCTCGTAAAGCTATGAACTGATATTTGGATCTGAATCCAGGTATATCCTTTATCGTGTGATGAATGGAACACATGTTGTATACTCCGTACCACGCGACGTTACGTAATCCTAGGACACTGACTACCACATGGTTGAATGTTTCACCGATATTTAACCGCACATCAGTTGATACTTTAATCAACAGCCACCTTCCTCCGACCAGACGCAACGCTTCACACAGGCGTCTTCTCCAGAAACAATTACCACCTCTTCGGAAGCTATTTAAAGAGGGGACGAAAAAGAAGAGATCAGACTCTAGGGACAAGAGGCTATTGGCATTAGATTCATAATTTTTATCTATTTCAGTAGCATAGCCAATATCATACTCAGTATAACCAGGATTAGTCATTTGCCTGATCGTAGGCCTTCCTTGTAAACAACAGTTCATAGTAATAAAGAGCGATCCCATTCTCTTCGATGAGATACACATCATTTTTCTCTATTTTTATATATTTTCATAAGATTGATGATTCGATCATCGATAGCTGGCGCCGTCCGTGGGGAAGAAGTTGCAAATTTACTGAAGAAATTCTTCGCTCATCAAATCCTCACATGTTTCTCATAATCGCTCATGTGACTATGGCAGGGAGTTGGGACAAGGAGAACTGGTTTGACTTGGACGACTACTCCAACCTCGACATGGAGGGATGCATCCGTGCATGGATGAGAACGGGATGTCGTCATCATCCTCCTCCGCAGATTCACATGTCACAGACATCAATGAATCGAGCGGATGGATGAAAATGCACCACCACAACTAGTGGTGTTTCCAGAGGGACATGTCATTCCGACCAGTTCGGAATGTCCAAAGATCTCTCCAAGCCTGTTCCTTCCGACCGGCGAAAAAGATGACAAAACTTCAGCCCCGCAATCCGAGAATCAGTATACTCTCCATACGATCATGGCTGACAGGTATTCACCAACAGCTTCTAAAAATTTCAGGAGCCAATCTACATATGGTAACGGTGTCGATGAAACCCCCACTGGCTATAGGCCGAGTGAGGATTATAATACTCTGCATACGATTGGCGATTCGCCGGATCTGGTTGAGTCCACCCCAAAGGTCTCAGGAGGTGCTAATTTCCGACCAGTCTCCATCGTGTAAACTTCTGGTAGAGGCACTGGAGGGCTCTCCACTGGTTACAGTGGAAGCTCTTCGGAAGATCACTGCTGGAGGCACGAGGTCAATGCAATCGGAAATACGGATCAAAATGCTGTGTACGGTCCTGCATACACTACCTCGCCACCACATATTGATGGAAATGGCACGGGCAATCAAGCACCAAATGCCAGAGCTAACAAAACTGATAGACGTCAATTAGTTAATTCGTCTGGTTCTACCCCACCTAGAGTAATGGGACGGATGGGACCAAACACAAGGTCGGGGGAAGGTTCAGATCTACGAACACCTACAACTACTATGAATCCTCCAAGACCTTCAGTAACGGTACAAAACCTGCAGCGTGTTCAAAGTATTTTAAATAACACTGACCCTGCTCTAGCAGATGCTCCAGGTTTTGTCCAACTTGTAGGTCAGGTATCAGATATCCTCCAGCAAACCATGCAGTGTACGAAAGCGTACCGGGAATAAAGGAGCTCACGAAGTCAAACTATGACTTCATTCCAATTTTCCTCCCTCAGTAGAGGGCAGCATGATTGGGTTGGGGATCAGTCGATACCAAGACCTTCTCGACTATTCCGACCAAAGAGTCACGAGGGAAGAAGGCTATTTCAAACAGTCACTCCTTCTCCTCGTCGAGAGGATCAATCGCTTGGCCCTGATGATCTCCGAGATCGTCTAGGCCAAGCAGGTGGTCGGAGGAGTCATCCTAACGTCCACGACCAAATCGGAACACCGGAGCCCCGGTATTCTAATTTGAGAAACCGGTCTCCGACCGATTACAATCAGGCACCCTTCCAAAGAAGGCGCCATGAATCAATCACAGACTGTCGAGCTTTCTTTGCAGGGCTCGAGGCTGTACGTTGGCCTAACAATTCCGACCTGCCAACATGGACAAGTTCAATGGGACCCAGAACCCGTTAGAATTTCTCCAAATCTATACCACCGCCACCAGAACTGCTGGTGGTGACGAAAATGTGATGGCAAACTATCTACCTACGGTACTTGAAGGGTCTGCCTAGTCATGGTTGCTCGACCAATCAGTCGGGTCAATCTAGACTTTGGAGTAACTTTGCGACCTCCTGATTGTAAATTTCCAAGGTACATATGATCGTCCTGGAAAGGAGGATGACCTTCATCGAATCCGGTAAGAACCTAATGGGACTCTTCGTCAATACATCAAAAGGTTCAGTCAGGTTCGTAATTTAATAGCAGAGATTGCAGAATCTTATGTTATTCAAGCTTTCAAGATAGGTGTAAGGAATCGACGGTTTACGAAAGACATCACTATGAATCCTCCACAAACGACTGTCGAACTCTTTGACATGACCGACAAATACGCAGCCGCTAGTGAAGCGGTTGAGTGGAGCGAGGCCATTGATCGAAAGGATAAAACCCCTCAACCTGGCTTATAAAAGTCAGAAAAGAAACACAAGAAGGCTCTCAAGAATAAGAAACACCGCAAGCCCGATGATAAAAAAGTTCTTGCGGTTCCTGACAAGTTTACCAACGGTAAGAAATATTATACCGGTCGAGGTAAAGCAAAAGTTCCGACTGATGGATATAAAAAGAACAAGAAGTGGTTTCCACTTCACCAGTAGGCAGGGCATGACTTGCTCACCTGTCGAGTCTGGCAAAAGAAACTGGAGGATTACTATGCAGGTAAATGCCCATTCCCCTCGATACAAAAACTCAGGGAAGCAAGTTCTAAGAAGGACAAGGATGACGACGACGTGATGGAATACCAGGAGCCTTAACAAACGGTCGACATGATTTTCAAAGGATCCTCCTCGTATGATTCACGACGTCACCTGAAGGCCGTGGAGCGAGATGTCAACCTTGTAGAGTCCCCGATCGCCATCAAGCCATCAAGGTGGTCAGAAACAGTAATCTCCTTCAGCAAAGAAGACTGCCCCACTCCATCAGCTCGACCAGGTAGGTTCCCTATTATAGTTGAACCTACTATTAACAATTGCAAAGTTAATCGAGTCTTAATAGATGGAGGTAGTTCTTTAAATATTTTATTTGCGGGAGCATTAGAGGAAATACAAGTTCCCAGATCTAAGGTAAAACCAGTGAAGTATGTTTTCCATGGCATAGTCCCTAGTTTTACCGCAAAACCAATAGGGCAGGTGTCCTTACTGGTAACGTTCGGAAGGCCTAACAACTTTCGAACAGAGAAGGTTCCATTTGATGTGGTCGATTTCGAAACTGCATATAATGGAATCCTTGGTTGTACGGCTCTAGCAAAGTTCTTGAAAGCCACGCATTACGATTATCAGAGTCTAAAAATGCCAGGGCCAAAAGGAGTGATCATGGTTCGACGAGATCAAAAAATGGCTTATGGATGCCATCGAATTTTTTTTGAACTGGTCGATGAACTCCCGGCCAGAAAAATTGACTCATCTGCAATACAGGTCAAGCACTCCAGACCAAAGATGACACCAAAACCATCTCACCATACAAAGGAGGTACCACTCGACAAAGGTATTTCTCTGGAAAACGCCAAGTCGCCACATGGGTCAGGAAACACTGACGTGTTTATCCCAAAGGTGCTGGTCGGAGAAGGACTTAACCTCAAATAGGAAGAGTCGCTCGTCTCCTTCCTTTAAGCAAACCATGACGTATTCGCCTGGCAGGCGTCCGACATGCCTGGAGTCCCCAGGGAGGTGATTGAGCACAGACTAGCTCTCCAGCCTGACAAAAAACCGGCCAAGCAGAAGCTAAGGCGTTTTGCACCTGATCGGAAGGAAGCAATCCAGTCGAAGATTGACAAGCTCCTCAAGGCTAGGTTTATTCGTGAAGTTAATCACCCTCAATCACTCGCTAACCCTGTAATGGTTAGAAAGAGTAATGGGAAGTGGAGAATGTGTATTGATTTCACAGATCTTGATAAAGCTTGTCCAAAGGATGATTTTCCCCTTCCTCGCATTGACCAACATGTAGACTCTACTTCCGGGTGTGAGTTATTAAGTTTTCTATATGTGTATTCAGGGTACCACCAGATTAATATGAGTAAAGAAGATGAGGAGAAAACTTTCTTCATCACTCCATATGGCACTTACTGCTATGTTAAGATGCCTTTTGGACTCAAAAATGCTGGTGTAACTTTTCAAAGGTTGATGCAGAAATCCTTTAATCCACGGATAGGTCGAAATCTAGAAGACTATCTTGATGATCTGGTTGTGAAGAGCATCAATGCTGGCGATCACATTCTCGACTTACAAGAGACTTTCAACAACTTGAAAAGGCATAACCTCAAGTTAAATCCAGAAAAATATGTGTTCGGAGTTTTCACAGAAAAACTTCTCGGTTTCCTAGTTTCAGCTAGAGGTATCGAAGCAAATACCGCGAAAATATCTGCCATCGACCAGGGGACCACGAAAAAAATAGTCTAGAAACTAACCAGCTGTATGGCAGCGCTAAGTCGTTCAAAGTAAGGTTAGGTGAAAAAGGATTACCTTTCTTTAAAATTCTTCAGAAGCATGGAAGTTTCGAATGGACTAAGGAAGCAAACGATGCCTTTGAAAAACTTAAAGAGTACCTTATGAGTTCCCCGGTCTTAGTCTCTCCAAGATCGAAAGAACCATTGCTGATTTATGTTGCTGCAACGCCACAAACTGTCATCGGTGTACTGGTCGTAGAATGTGAAAACGCCCAACGACCAGTATATTACGTAAGAGAAGTATTACATGGACCAAAAGAAAGATACCCACAGGTACAAAAGCTGCTCTATGGTCTCCTTATGGCTACAAGAAAACTAACGCATTACTTTCAGGCCCGCAAAGTGGTTGTACCTACCGGATATCCCCTTTGGTCAAGTCCTTGAAAATAGGGAATCATCAGGATGAATAGCAAAATGAGCAGTTGAACAAGGGACGTTCGACCTCCATTTCATCTCACGAACAACAATAAAGTCTCAGGCAATAGCAGAATTCGTTGCTGAATGGACAAACCCTGAATTCAAGCAAGAACCCGAGTACGAACACCACGATGAGTGGACAACGTACTTTGACGGTTCCTTGATGCTCAAAGGATCGGGGGTTAGAGTCGTCTTGATATCCCCTACTGGCGAACACATCAAGTACGCCATCCAGTTTAACTGATGAGGATATGACCCCTATGGATACAACCACATTTGCTATGCTTGCTATTCCAATTACAAAAGCCTGTACACGTCACTTAATTTATCAGGTAAATTTATTTCTAGGGCTGAGTGTATTATTTGAGAACTCTATGATGCTGCCTAATGGAGATGATTTACTTGTACTTAGGAATCTAGGACTACGACCAGTTCAAGAAGGTCTACGACCAGCTCCGTAGGGTCTACGACCACTTCAAGAAGGCCTACAGCCAGTTGGACTCGTTGGACACAATCTACGACCAGAGATAGCATGGACTCCTCAAGACCACCCCAGGACCAGTCCTACGACCATGTCTTCGACCAGAGATACGCGACATAAGGTGTTGCGTCACCATTTTGGATATAATAGGACTTTGTAAGCGTGACGAGGTCGGAGTCCAGGTTGTGTACGCCTCGTTCCACGGCCGCACAACCCTAGGTCGACCTCCTCACATCCCCCTATATATACAGTAGCCGTCACAGTTTAGAGACGGGTTTTTTCTTAGATTATTCTGCCTTTGCAGTTTCGCCGTTTACGGTTTGAGAAACCCCACTTTGTGAACTTCATCCAAATCCGCAATATATTCCAGATTGCATCTATCTTGTTCTTGTGAGTTGCTTCGATTGCATGCAGGAACCATAACGCTCGTGGTAAGGTCGATCGCGTGCGAGCGTGGTTAATAACGATAGTTGTGCGGGTGTAGTGAATTGCGAGGTGAAGATATGCGGGTCGGAAGCCTCAAAGCGTCAACGTCCTCCGACGAAACAAATCGAACCTATAGGAAGATCGGGCCGCCGTCTCCTCATCAATTTGTATCAGAGCATCAGGTTCCCCGTTAGGTAATCTTGTTTATCCCCTTTGATAGATGTGTTCCATCGCCTAGAGTACAGAAAATTGCCCCACAAAAAGTTTTAGATCTTAGTTTTTCCGCTATCCAAACCTCTTTGTGCCTTTCGCAATTGTGTTTTCAGTTTTTGCGTTGTTGAATTCGAGTCCATTGTCGGTGTCTTTGCTGCTGGTCTAGTTGTCGTATTCTAGTTTCTAGCGCCGATTCTTCGCTGTTTAGGTCTTTGTGTATCTTGGCCTGCCCTTAGTTACATCAATTGATTTGTCTGGTATAGCCGCGATCGTGAGACCCCCTCCCCATACGACCACCCACTCGGATTCGACCACCTACTTGAGTTTGACCACCTCTTCGTGTTCGACCACCTAGTTGGATTCAACCACCTCCTCGGATTCGACCACCTCTTCGAGTTCGACCACCTACTCGAGTTCGACCACCTCCTCGGGTTCGACTGCCTAGTCGGCTCGACCACCTCCTCAGATCCGACCACCTACCCTTTTGACCACCTAGCCAAAGTTCAGAGAGAGAGAGATTATCTTTTTATTACCTTTATACCCCTGCTCTCCAGAAAAAAGTTTGTGACCTATATATATCTCAGACCCAAAAGAGGGTTTCGAAGAGTTGTGAGTCAAGGTCTCGCAAAAAAAAACCCTAGGTTAGGTTTCTACAGTCAAAAAAGAAGAAGAAGAGAGAAGCAAAAAAAAAAAAGAGAGTGACCACTCATGGTTGGCTCAAGACCACCCTCAGTTGGTCTACGACCACGCTCAAGTGGCCCACGAGAACCCACAGTTGGTCCATGACCACCCACGGGAGAAATCAGTTACTTTGTGAATGTTGTTCCATTGTGCTTGTATCTACCCTATTTTTCAGCGTGCTTGAGCTAGTTCTAGGAACACGTTTGGGCCAGCAACTGTGACGAGTACTGTGTACTTTGATTCATCTTTGCTAATCTGATTTCATTATTGCTATTCCTTGCTACTAAACATTGCCTGTCCGAGCTCCACATACTTTCGGCCCTCAGATTTGGATCCTCGCATTCGCCTCCGCCGTGGTCATACATCCCACCTTCTCCAATCAGACCACCTGCTGCGATTTGGTAAGAAACTCATAAGAGCTTGGTAAGACGCTTGAGAGTGTGTGATTCCACCTTCCACCACCTGGTAGTTGATAGGGATAATACATTTGTGTTATCTTTTGTCTCCTACTAACCATGGCAGGTGAAGAATTGGATGCGGAAACAAATGCTACACTGCGACAACTCAATGATAGTATTGCAATGCTCAATGCACACATTGATAGTTTTGCCAATCAACGACCGAACAATGGACGTGTGGAACCTCATGGTGCAGCCCATGACCATGAGTTTGACAATGATAATGAGATGCGCAACCACGACGCCTTTGATGCACGACAATGGAACCGGCTGAACTTCAACCGTCAAGGTATGAGAGGTAATAACTTTCAGCAACATAATGCACGTGTTAATGATGATCCATATGCTAAAGTCAAGTTCACTATAACATCTTTTGCGGGTGTTTATGATGCTGAAATTTATCTAGATTGGGAGATGATAGTTGAACAAAAATTTAAAACCCATCTCGTTCCTGAAGTGCATAGAGTCAAACAAGCTACTAGTGAATTTAAAGATTTTGCTATCATTTGGTGGAATCAAGTAGCTAATTCTGGCTTAACACCTGATACATGGGATAGATTGAAGGTAGCTATGCGTGCTAGATTTGTTCCTCCTGCTTTTAAACATGACATGCGTAAGAAATTACAGCGCTTAGACCAAGCTAATAAATCTGCCTAGGAATATTATCAAGAACTACAAATAGGCATGCTACGTTGTAATGTTGTTGAGGATGAGGAGGATAAGATGACTCATTTTTATGGTGGTTTAAAGCGTGAGATTCAGGACATAGTTGATTACAAAGACTATAATGATATTAATAGGTTGTTCCAGCTTGCTTGTTTGGCAGAAAAGGAATTACAGGGTAGGCAACAAAGAATTAGGAGCAACTTTGGAAGTATGTCTACATTGAGATCGACGCCGAGACAAGCAAAGACAGTCCCACCTCCTGTTTTTCGATCTGCTGCCCCCTCTGTGAGTAGGGCGCGTTCAGCAGCACCGCCACCACCGTCACTCGCACCCGAGAGGAGTAAATCTACTAGTGTGCAGGCACCAGCACAGAGCTCTTCATCGGTTGCTTCCACGGGCTGTACGACAGGCATTGTGTGCCACCGTTGTAAAGGGATGGGCCACTTCATGAGAGAATGCCCAAGTCAGCGGGCGTATATTGCAACCGAAGATGGTGGTTATGTAAGTGCTAGTGATGTTGAGGACAAATATGATTTTACATCTAACCTTGCAGGCAATGATGATGATCATGAGGCAGATAGCGATGGTGAGGAATTATAGAATATAATTGCGCAGCAAGTATTGAGCACTCAAAGAGAGCTAGAGAACCATGCTGAAGAGGATAATGAGCTGATTGAACCATCGACTCCATTGGTTGAGAAGGAAGATGAGGAGATGGATGCACCTCATTCATCTGAGGAGTGCCAAAAAGGTAAACATCATGATGCTATCATCACTCAAGGTGAGTATGCTTGTGAAGAACTACAATTGTCCACTGTTCATGCTATTTTAGAGCAAAAATTAGTGGAAAATAATTCTGATATGCACATATTTCATGAAGAGAATTCAGACTGCATTGATTTTAGTGCACCATGTGATGAACTTGTTGATTTACCTATTCACTTGAGTACACCAGGTGATAACATAATTGAATTGTCTGCTGTTTTGAGCGATTCATATGATGAGTCAATCACATATAATGATCATGTGGAATTAGTTAGACATAAAGAAGTTTTGACTAGAATTTCTCATACCGATTCTTTATGTTACATTATGTTGAAGCCACCAATGAAATTGCCACATGCTATGGAGAAATTTTCTGAAATCGCATGTTTGAAATCCTTGTCTAGTGCGTACGCCCCTGGATATAAGTTTAATTTGATTGGAGATTATGGTGTAGACAATCAATTTTATGTGTATCGAATATGCATATCTTGTGATCACATAGATTAATTGAAGCTTACTGTTTTAAACAACAATTCTTGTGAACCGAATCTTGTTCATTATGAGAAGAAAATAAACTTAAGTGATCATCCAATGGCTATGTGTTCATCTCTTATTGCATCATCTAGTATTGACAAACTGCATAATAATGTTGAAGAATGGAAGAGCTCTCAAATCTTTTCACCCTTACTAGATGAATTTGCTAATGCTCAATTGAAATATGATTATATGGATGAACTTTGTTTGATTCCAAAGGTTGTAGATTTGCTCATATGTGCTAGCACTACAAATTTACAATTTCAGGGATTTGAATTGTATAAATGCTTCCCTTATATTTGCAAAACTAGTTGCAATAATTGTTGTGTGAGAAATTTTGTTTTGCTCATTAACATATATGCTTATTCTTGGGTTAATAATACAATGAGTTTTTATAATCGATGATGTTCTATAACATTAATTGTGCAACAACAAATAACAGTTAAAACAGATGATGTATACATATACCATGCATACACCTTGGCTTCTTTGTTACCCTACTTTCAGCTTATCAAAAGCCGAGGACGGCTTTGTTTTCAAGAAGGGGAGGATGATGAGGACATGACCCCTATGGATACAACCACATTTGCTATGCTTGCTATTCCAATTACAAGAGCCCGTACACGTCACTTAATTTATCAGGTAAATTCGTTGTAGGGCTGAGTGTATTATTTGAGAACTCTATGATGCTGCCTAATGGAGATGATTTACTTGTACTTAGGAATTTAGGACTACGACCAGTTCAAGAAGGTCTACGACCAGCTCCGCAGGGTCTACAGCCACTTCAAGAAGGCCTACGACCAGTTGGACTCATTGGACACAATCTACGACCAGAGATAGCATGGACTCCTCAAGACCACCCCAGAACCAGTCCTACGACCAGGTCTTCGACCAGAGATACGCGACATAAGGTGTTGCGTCACCGTTTTGGATCTAATACGACTTTGTAAGCTTGACGAGGTCGGAGTCCAGGTTGTGTACGCCTCGTTCCACGGCCGCACAACCCTAGGTCGACCTCCTCACGTCCCTCTATATATATACAGTAGCCGTCATAGTTTAGAGACGGGTTTTTTTCTTAGATTATTATGCCTTTGCAGTTTCGCCGTTTACGGTTTGAGAAACCCCACTTTGTGAACTTCATCCAAATCCGTAATATATTTCAGATTGCATCTATCTTGTTCTTGTGAGTTGCTTCGATTGCTTGCAGGAACCATAACCCTCGTGGTAAGGTCGATCACGTGCGAGCGTGGTTGAAAACGATAGTTGTGCGGGTGTAGCGAATTGCGAGGTGAAGATCTACGGGTCCGAAGCCTCAAAACGTCAACGTCCTCACGACGAAACAAATCGAACCTATCGGAAGATCGGGCCGCTGTCTCGTCATCATTAACTTTCCTGCTACGAACAATGTAGCAGAATATGAAGGTTTACTGGCAGAACTTCGAGCAGCTCGTTCGCTTGGGATTCACAAATTACTAGTGAAAGACGATTCTCAACTAGTAATGAATGTAGTGGGAAAATAGTATCAATGCTCAAATACCAAGATGTCATCTTATCTGGCGGAAGTACGAAAACTCAAAAAGCACTTCTTCGATTTCCAGATCTAACATATTCCTAGAAAGGAAAACTTTTTGGCAGACCAGTTGGCACCGATGGCCTCCACCAGCTCCACCGTCCCGCCCGGTGTTTTTCTCGAGCAACTCAATTCACCGTAGGTGGTCGAGCATTCCGAGGACATAAATGTTTCACATCAGGTCGTACAAATCGATTTTGATAACATAGATGCTCCACAGATTGGTAACGATCAGGATAGAGATTGGATGACATCGATCTACAATTATCTCCAGCATGATATAATTCCAGAAGATGATGTAGAGGCTGATCGTATAGCTCGAAAAGCCAAATCATACACTCTCATTGAACGCACGTTGTATAAACGAGGATCTCACAGATTGTTGATGAGATGCATTTCTCAATCGGATGGCATTAAGTTGCCAACCGAAATTCATGGAGGAGTCCGTGGAGCACATCATTCCTACAAAACACTGGTCGGTAAAGCATTCAGGTAAGGATACTACTGTCCAACTTCTCTTCATGATGCAAAAGAGCTCGTGACGAAGTGCGTACAATGTCAGTTTCATAGCCAACAAGTACATCAACCGGCACAAGCTTTGCAAACAATTCATCTTTCTTGGCCTTTTGCAATCTGGGGACTAGACATTATGGGACCTTTCCCAAGAGCACCCGGGGGCTTCAAATTCCGTTTCGTCATGATTGACACGTTTAAAAATTGAATCGAGGCTGAGCCAGTTGTTAAAACTACAACTGAGGCCGCTAAGAGATTTCTTATAAAAAATGTGATCACACGATTTGGTGTACCCAGTCATATAATCACAGACAACGGTACCCAGTTTTCAAGCTGAAATTTCCAGGAATTCTGCGATGAACTTGGTATCAAAGTCCATTTCGCTTTTGTTGCTCACCCACAGAGCAATAGAGCAGTTGAGCGTGCCAATGGTATCACAATGCAGGGGATCAAACGCCGAGTGTTCGACCAGTTAATAAAACGGTCAAGAGCTTGGGTTTAAGAACTTCCTTCTGTTCAATGGGTCGTTCGAACCATGACAAGTCGTGCGATCGGTGAAATGCCATTCTTCTTAGTTTATGGAGCTGAAGACATGCTTCCTCCAGAACTAAAACTTGGCTCTACTTGAACCGATTGTTTCAATGTAAATGATCAAGATGAACGATGACTCGATGATATCAATTCCCTTGAAGAACGACGAAACCAAGCCTTAATAAAATTGGCAATCTATCAACAAGCCATGCGAAGGTACCACAGTCGTAAGGTGCAACCTCACAGCTTAGCTGTAGGTGATCTGGTTCTCAGAATAATTCAGAGCCAAGCAAATCGCAACAAGCTTTCTCCCAAGTGGGAAGGTCTATACACTGTAGTCGAAGTCACCCGACCAGGCTCGGTACGACTAGCCATGTCCGATGGAAGAGTTTTGTCTAATTCTTGGAACATTAATCAATTGTGTAAGTTCTTTGTTTAAATTCTCTTTCATTTCTATTATTTTTAATAAAGATTAATCAATCCCTTAAATTCTCACAACAAGTGATGTTATTTATATGTCTGTACCTAACTCTGGTCGTCTAGCGATTCACATGCTTAAGATTATGAAGATCACACTTATTCAATTTCAAAATTCTGTTCTACTCTCGCTTGGCTACTGGTCGGGACACAAAAAACCTCCCTGTCGAAGTCTCTCCTTCTCCGCACGTGGTCCTGCCCACAGGAAGGAGCTTCCTAGCGACGATCCTTTTTCTACGATCCTCGCCGCCAGTCGGACTAGAGCATGAGCACATATTGCAAACTCTTTCTGGCAAGAAAGGTGCTTTCACTCATTCTGTACAGACCCCTCAAAAGGTCCAGTACCATTGCACCTTCTGTAAGAAAGAAGGCCATACTGTTGAGTTCTGCTTCCGGAGAGCAAAACTTGAGAGAAAAGAGAGGATGAGCGTCCTAAGATCCATTAGAGGAGTCCCTTCTCCAGATGTAGTCTCTAGAGCTAGGCAGCCTGTTTATCGCACCACACATAGGCCTAGATTTGTAGAGAACATTGTAGACTCTTTTGATGGGTCTAGGCAGCATGTTGGATTAGGACATCGTGAGGAGAGACACCGGGTAGCACCTAGATAGGGGGAGTATCGATCTTTTGGTAGATCGTTTCGGAGAGGTCTAGGTGGTTCTCATGTGCATTCTTATGATTTTATTCCTGATCATGTTTCAGCTATTTCTCTGCTGTTTCCCGGACATCGTGCTTCTCGAAGATGGATTCCTCGCTCATTTATCACTAACTTGAAGATCGAGGCACGGATGTTTTTCGATTGTGCCTTTTAGGTCCGTCGTGCGAGGAAGGAGGACAAGTGGCTTGTTGACTCCGGGTGTTCTCGACATATGACCGGAGATTCTAGATGGTTCTCCTCCCTCACACGTGCATCCGGCAATGAATTGATTACATTTGGGGATGCTTCTACCGGGACCGTGACTGCAAAGGGCACTGTGCGCGTCAACGACAAGTTCATGCTAAAAGACGTCGCTTTGGTGAGTAAGCTGAGGTATAATCTTCTATCTGTTTCTCAGCTGCTTGATGAGGGTCTAGAAGTGAGGTTTAAGAGAGGTGAGTGCAGAGTTCTAGATTCCTCAGGTGAGCTTGTTTTTGAGATCTCTCGGTTTGAGAAGATTTTCTGTGCAAATTTCAGCATTTCTTCTGCTTCTAGTCCTAGGTGTCTTGTAGCCTCGATTCTCATGACCTTGTTTTGTGGCATCGTAGACTTGGGCATATAGGTTTTGATCATTTGTCTAGAGTCGGTTGCAAGGACTTGATTAGAGGTTTGCCTAGTCAAGGTGTCAGAGATCTTGTGTGCTCACCTCAGTAGACATGGTAAGATGGTGTCGCTTCCCACCCACCTCTTACTTTGGTAATGGTGATGGACTGTGATGCAGACTTCTTCACTTAGATCTGATTGGTCCTTCTAGAGTTCAGTCAGCTGGTGGGAAATGGTATGTGCTGGTGGTTGTGGATGATTACTCCAGGTATTCATGGGTTTATTTTCTTACTTCTAAGGACGAAGCATTTGGATTCTTTAAAGATTTGGTCCTTAGAATTCTTTGTTGATTTACTGGAGCTTTGAGAGCCATTAGGAGTGATAATGGGATGAGTTCAAGAACTCTTCTTTTCTACCTTCTGCTACGATAGGGAATTGAGCATCGTTTTCTTCTCCTAGAGTTCCTCGTGAGAATGGTGTGGTAGAAAGGAAGAACAGAACCCTTGTAGAGATGGCTCGGACCATGCTAGATGAGCATTCTACTCCTGTGAGATTTTGGGTGAGGCGATCTCTACCGCTTGTTATATCTCCAATAGGGTTTTCTTGAGATCTGTGGTTGGGAAGACTTCTTATGAGCTTAGATTTGGTCATTCTCCAAAGGTCTCTCATTTCAAGATTTTTGGTTGCAAGTGCTTCATTCTTAAACATGGCAATCTTGATAAATTTGAGTCTAGATGTTTTGATGGCATATTTCTTGGATATCCCGCTCATTCTCGTGGCTATCGTGTTTTTAATGTTGATACTAACAAAATTGTTGAGACTTCGAAGTCACTTTTGATGAGGCTAGTCACAGTACTAGACCCGATGCTTGGTACAGGTTTCGAAACTCAAGAAAGCATCTTCGTCGATGATGATTACGAGGATGAAGACCCAAACCATCCTCCTGCTACCTCACGAGAGGGTGGAGAGCTCTGCTACTACTACTTGGTGTCGGTGAGCGGCCGCCTCCTATCCCCACCGACGATCCGAGTGGCTCTGTTCCTACCTCCACAACTCATGAGGTAGAGGCCACGTCGCACCAGAGCACCACTTGCATACAAATGACAACATCCACTGAGCAGATGATTGGGGATCTTCAAGAGCGAGTCACTCGCTCGTGTTTATATCTCCGATTCCCATGCACATTACGCTTTTGTTGCTTCTTTTGAACCCCGAGATATCACCCATGCTTTATCGATGCCTCTTGGGTCAATGCCATGCATGAAGAGCTTGAAAATTTTGAAAGAAACAAAGTCCGGTTTTTAGTTGAGCGACCTTTCGATTCTCATGTTATTGGAACAAAATGGGTGTTTAAAAATAAGCAAAGTGAGGATGGATTGGTTGTTCGCAATAAAGCTAGACTTGTTGCTCAAGGTTATTCCCAGGTAGAGGGCTTAGACTTTGAGGAGACCTTTGCTCCAGTAGCTAGATTGGAAGCCATTCGCATTCTTCTAGCATTTGCAACATCCAAGGGTTTCAAGCTTTTTCAAATGGATGTTAAAAGTGCCTTCTTGAATGGCTTCATAGAAGAAGAGGTCTTTGTCAAGCAACCTCACGGGTTTGAAAATCAAAATTCCCAAACCATGTTTTTAAACTCTCTAAAGCCTCAGATGGATTGAAACAAGCTCCTAGAGCTTGGTATGAGTGAGCTTAAGAGTTTCTTGCTTGAAAATGATTTCAAAATGGGAATGGTTGATAAAACCTTGTTCACTCTCGTGCATGGCGGTGATTTCTTGTTGGTTCAAATATATGTGGATGATATTATTTTGGTGGTTCCTCTCATGCTTTGGTGTCTAGATTTTGATTCTATGAGCGGTGAATTCGAGATGAGCATGATGGGAGAGTCGACATTCTTCCTTGGTCTTCAAATCAAGCAAGCGAAAGAAGGCACCTTCGTCCACGAGTAAGTATACAAAGGACCTTCTTGGCGCTTCAATATGGGAAGCGAGGCCAATGTCTACTCCCATTGCAACAACCACCGTCTTTGGACCACGATGAGGATGGAGAGTCCGTGGACGGAAGGAGTACCATGATATGATTGGCTCTCTCCTCTATCTTACAGTGTACGAGTAGGACATACATTCGCCGTATGTCTGTGCGCTCGATTTCAGGCTTCCCCTCGTGCTTCTCATCGTCAAGCTGTACGCCGCATCTTCAGGTATCTTCAAGACACGCTTGATTTTGGACTCTGGTATTCTTCTTCTTCGGCTCTTTCAATTCGAGCATTTTCTGATGCTGATTTCGCCGGATGTAGAGTTGATAGGAAGAGTACTTCTGGCACTTGTCATTTCTTGGGCACATCTCTTGTTTCTTGGTCTTCTAGAAAACAGTCTTCTGTTGCACAGTCTACAGCTGAGGCTGAGTATGTAGCTGCCGCCAGTGGCTGCTCTCAGGTTCTCTGGATTTTATCCACGCTGCGGGACTATGGGTTATCTTTGGGAAGTGTTCCTCTTTTCTGTGACAACACTTCTGCAATTAATATTGCCAAAAACCCAGTGCAACATTCCAGGACTAAACACATTGATATTCGATTTCATTTTCTGAGAGATCATGTTGAGAAAGGTGATGTTGTGCTTCACTTTGTAGAGTCGAGCAACGACTTGCGAGATATTTTCACTAAAGCTCTTGACTCTTCGCTTTTCTTTGCTGCGAGGAGAGTTAGGGTTATTAGTCCTATTGGGCTGTTTTGAGGGGGAAGTGGCTCTGCTTGCATTCATTGTATCATAATGCATGTTTCATTTCATTTGTCTTGCATTGTATATTAAAACTAATGGAGCTTTGATTATTATCCCTGTATGACTTGTTTTCATATTTTATACCTTGTCATATCGAGTGATAGCCTGCTAGACCTCTTTTATGGCTCTTCGTGTTTGGCTCAGCTTTTGCCTTGCTAGCTTTATATTCTTGAGAAATCAATCAAATCATGTCTTGTTGGATCTTGTGACTAGTTTTGCTCTAGTGATCCGCTTATGATTCTCGCCATGTCTTACAAGTTGAATTGAGTCTTGAACTTATTTTGAGATGGAAAATGAGCTTTTTACCTTCTAAGTCAAGCAAAAGAAAAAGAAAATTTACGTATGAAAAAACCGATCTCACCAATCCTCTTTCATGAGACGGCTTGCCATTGCACTAGGCATGAACTCAGGGGGAGTTTTGGATGACCTAGATCATTCTTTTAAGCTTATCGCTTGAGATGGTCGCGGCAAGGCTTGAGATCTAGCACAGCAAAAAGGGAGAGAAAGAAAAAGAGATTTTGCCCAAAAAGGGCTATGTGCTTGAGCTTTGCTTCAAAAGAATTTTCTTAATGCTCAAAATGCCTCAACTCTTGTTTTGAGTCTCTTTTTACTTATAGACATGGCTTGATTCATTTTTGGTTGCTTTGAGTGAATCTATGATTTTGAGCAACTTGTCATGATTGCAATTCGTTAATCTCAGTTTACGCTATCTTGGTTTTAGCTTTGCGATTACGTTTTGCCATGATTGAATATAGCGTCTTCTCCTTATATGGCTTGGTATAATACTTGTACTGTCTTCATGTATAATGGTCATTGCTCCTTTTTACTAAAGCTCAAAAATAAAGTCATTCCTTCATGCTCTTTCTTTTTCATGCATCTTGATGAATTCATTGTCAAAGGGGGAGAAAGATTGTGAAGAAAATGATGTTGGAGCTTTTGGTTTCATACATAAAGATTGGTTTCATATATAAAGAACACACAAAAAAAAATAAAACTTTTGTGAACCTTTTGAAAATTTGTGATCATGGTGTGTTGAGCTTCTGGGTTTATTGCCTTTTCCTGATTTGATTTGAAATTGAAGAATACTCACAATGATCAAAGGTCAAATAGAACAATGTGCCTTTCATTTGGACCTAAGTGAGATTTTTGGCTACTTTCTGGAATTTGAATTCTTTTGTGCTTTCAATGCCTTATCTCACTTGCTTACACTATTACGAAGCCGACTTGGTGGTTCCTAGGCTTTTTGTTGCTTATGGATCAAGTTGTGCCTTTATGCGAAAAAGGCGATTTTTTACTTTTCATTTTGAAAAACCACATTTTCTTGAAAATTGCCAATGTGTTCATCAAGGGGGAGATTGTGGATATCGTGAGGATATGTGCACGATCTCGGGATGATGAGTCAATTGGCAATGGCGTTATTGGTTTGCAAAATCTCGCGTTTCGGGTTTGCTCCAAAGGTGTCGAGCCCTTTGGCGATCGACCGGTTGTCCAAGGCGATCGCGCCGTGGAAGCGATCCGGCCGCCATGGTGACCGGTCCGACCGCTCCTTGAAAGTTGTGTTTTTGGGTGGGCCAAAAATAGGTTGTGTAGGCAAGTGAGGGAGTCTCTGGATGTGGTCCCATCATTTTGGAGCTCCGATCAAAAGTTCTATTCGATTGAAATTTCCGAAGGTTTGAATTTCTCGCTTGAATTTTGGCTAAGTCTTTTGGACCGTCCGACCATTGCCGTTGAGCGGTCCGATCAAGATGAATCGGTCGGACCGCCACGTGAATGATCGGACCGGCGATACTTGGAGGAAAGCCAAGTGTTGCATTGAGTTGATTTTGAGTGTGTGATTCTACGAACTTCAATGCTTTATTGATGTATATCGCATTATGGAGGCGGCGTGGGTCAAGTTGTGAAGAACTTGTTCGAAGCGGTTTGTTTGTCTATTGTTGTGCGGTGGCTTGCGAGTCAACGGCGTCAGCGGTGAGTGGATCGGGACTACGCTTGGAGAGCCGAGGTCGAACGATCGGGGATCACGGGTGAGGTCGTGTGACTCAAGCATGGTGCGAATGGACAAGATGGATCGAGCGGGTGGTTGATGCAATTTGGTTGGATCGGCGGTGTGGATATCGGTGCGAGTCTCGGGAGGTTCGATGGGATTCGGACAAGAGAGGCTTGGCGTCGATGAGAACCACGATCAACCTACACGTGGTGAAGCGGCGATTGCTTCAAGAGTTATTTGTGTGTGGGTCCCATGTGTAAGAGACCCAAAAGGGAAACCCTAGCTCTCTAGTATAAATAGGAAGGGGAGAGGTGGAAAAAAAAGCAAGCATTCATTTAGCCCCCTTCCTCCTTTTTCTAGGGTTTGGAGGAGAGGAGAGGAAAACTAGGGTTTGGAGTGTGCTCTTTGTTGAGCTCTTGCCCTCCTTGGTGGAGAGGCTTTGTAAGCATCTATTGTGGATGAACAATCTTGTGATGCTTAATTGAAAGATCAATTGCTCCCTTTGTGTTCTTCTCTCTTTTGGATGTTTTTGATGCTTCCTTGATTCAAAGGTTCATGCTTGGTCTCTTGGCCTACTTTACCTTGCTTTGATGTGTGGGATTACTTCTAGAGTCATCTAGATCATCAAACCCCACAAGCAAGTCTTGAATCAAGATTTTCCTTTCTAGGGTTTGAGCACCTCTTGATAAAATCTCGAGAGATCGATTCTGCGAAGTGGATCGACGGATCGTCGCTAGAAATAGGTCTCTAATATCATTAGGAGGTGTGCTAGAAATTTGGTCAAGTTTCATTGGTTGAATCAAAAGTTGGATCAAATTTCGTTTTGGTTTGGGTGGAGTTTTCAAGATCTTGGACTCTACCGGTCCGACAAACCTTTCAACGGCGGTTCGACCGCCTGTATTCGAGACCACTGGTTTGGCGGGTCGAACCATTATCCACCGGTCCGACCATTGGTTAGTTGCGGTCGGCCGATTGGATCACCGTCGGTCCGACCGCTTGTGGTAGCCGGTCGGACGCCGTGTCGATGAAGAACATTGAGTTCTTTTCTCCTTTTGTGTCATGTGCTTGAGGGGTTTATCAAATTCAACACAAGGCTTCCGTTGTGTGCTCCTTGAACTTCTTAGCTTCCATAGCTAAAGGAGTAAAGTTCGTGTTGGTTTTGATTTAGGTGAGAAAGTTTTGAAAGCGCCTATTCACCCCCTAGTCGCCTTTCCGGTCCTACAAGTGGTATCGAGCGGTTAGCTCTTTTCTATAGATCTTAACCGGTCTTTGGAGCCATGGCGTGACAAGTACTCAACCAAGCCACACATTTTGAGGGAGTTGACTTTGCATCTTTGGAAGGCTCGTATGCAAGCGTATATCGAGGCTCAAGGGCACGCTATTTGGCTAAAGGTGAAAAACCCTTATGTCGTGCCGGTAGATGGCGATCGATCACTCGGATGTGGAGGCCAACAAACAAGGCTCGAATTATTTGATCCAAGGCCTTAGTCGATCCGAGTTTGGCGTGTTGCTCACTTGCGGTCGCTCACGAGATCTGGCGGACACTTTGTGATTATCACGAAGGGTCCACTGCGATCAAGGAAGTGAGGCGAACCAGCTCAAAAGGTTTACTCGAAGATCGAACAAAGGCACCGTGAGTCTTTGGATGAGTGTGGGAAGATTCTCTAAAATTCTTCATGATCTCCGTACGTTGACTTGATATTTTCGAGTGCGAAAATGCACGCCGACTTCAGGTGCTCTTGATGTGAAGGTGCAGGGTATGAAGATCACTTCCATCAATGACAACATGTCATGAGTGAGCTTACCATGGATAAGCTCTACTCGAGGTTGAAGACGCATGAGATTGACTTTATCTCGCGTCTCCCAAGACAGTCGATGGCTTTGATGGTCGACAAATCCAAGGGTTGCTCTTCCGATTCTCTTGATTGTAGCTCATCGGCTTTTCATTATCGCTTTACATTCTTTGAGTGATGAGCAACTTGAGAAATTGCGAGGATGACTTAGCCCTCCTTTCCACCAAATTCACAAGAGCGTACAACAAGGTGAGAAATAGGAGGAGGAGTGGACCTATCACGTGCTTGAATGTGGTGAGCCAAACCACATTCGCTCCAAGTGCCCAAGCTAAAGGGCAAGGAGGAGAAGGAGACAAGAAGACATCCCGGAGAGGATGCAAAACCCAAGAAGACAAACTATCGGAAGTTTGTCGGTAGGGTCCTTGCCGCTCTTGAGAATGTTAATATGAGCGATGTGGATTCGGAAGCGGAGGACGGAGAGTGATTCTCGTGGCAAGAAGAAGGCGCATGACTTCACCCCGGCATGTGTTTCATGGCCAAGAACGACCACGACAGCGATTCCTCCAAAGATGAGGATCCTTTTAGTGATCTGATGAGGTATGCCCTTCTATTGCGATATGAAAAGGGCTTTGGTGCTTCTTTGAGCGAAATTGCATAAGCAAGTAAAAATGATTAGGAAGCGAGGACATTATGATTGATAATTTGAATCTTGAAGTTGTTAGGCTTAAATCTATCAATCCTGCGATATTTGTGATTCTGCACTAGCTTGCTTAAAGATTTGACAAGCTTGAAATCTGCTCATTCCTCTGTCACAAATCAACTAAAAGATGCTCTCGATGAACTAGAATCTTTCAAGTCTAGATCGCTTGTTTAGATGTCATTCCTCTTGATGTACCGCCATGGAAGCTATCCCTTTAACTTGCTCTAATTGTGCCTTGCTAGAATTAAAATTGGATAGTTCCTTAAAAGAATTGCAAAAGTTTGATGCTAGTCACACATGCTCTCATTGTAAGGATAATAGGATTAAGATGCAAGAGATGTGAAACATTGATTTACTCTAGAGTTGCATCTTGTGAAAATTGTCCCAAGCTTACAATTGAAATTGAAGCCTTAAACAAGACCACGGAAGAAAAGGCTAAAATTGAAAGATCCATGTCCTTTATTGCTTCTAAAAGGTTATTGATTCTAACTCTTGTGTTTTGAATCTTTGAAGTTGAAACCATGGTTAGTCGGATACAAGAGGCTTTTAGAGTCAAGTTTAAGGAAGCAGATTGAGTAGGATTGGGAATCCTATTGTGTGTCTTGTGAGGCCTTCAAAGTGGAAGTGGCCCTTCTTAAGAGTAAGCGCAATGAGGTAATCAAGTCTAGCAAGTGTACTAGATGTGAGGAGTTAATGAAAGAGAATGATTACCTCAAGGTGACTCTTGAGAAATTTTCAAGTGGGAAAAGAAACTCAACATGATTCTTGATCAATCCAAGGTGAGCGTGAAAAATAGTGGTCTAGGTTTCAACCCCTAGAGCATTCCAAGAAAAACCCACCTAAGATTGCTAGAGTTGTGAAGAATGGTTTGTTTGAGCTAGAACCTCCTAAGCCATCAGGGTTGTTTTCAAATCCGGTGGTTTTGCTCAAACTCTTTCGGCAAGAAAGGTGCTTTCACTCATTCTGCATGCAGACCCTCAAAGGTCGATGCCATTGCACCTTCAGCAAGAAAGAAGGCCATCTTGTTGAGTTACCTTAGGAGAGCAAAACTTGAGAGAAAAGAGAGGATGGCGTCCTAAGATCCATTAGAGGAGTCCCTTCTCGGATGTAGTCTCTAGAGCTAGGCGACTGTTTATCGCACCACACATAGGCCTAGATTTGTAGAGAACATTGTAGACTCTTTTGATGGGTCTAGGCGGCATGTTGGATTAGGACATCGTGAGGAGAGACAGGGTAGCACCTAGATAGGGAGTATCGATCTTTTGGTAGATCGTTTGGAGAGGTCTAGGTGGTTCTCATGTGCATTCTTATGATTTTATTCTGATCATGTTTGACTATTTCTATCTTTGTTCCCGGACATCGTGCTTCTCGATCTTGGATTCCTCGTTCATTTATCACTAACTTGATCTTGAGGCACGGATGTTTTTCGATTGTGCCTTTTAGGTCCGTCGTGCGAGGAAGGAGGACAAGTGGCTTGTTGACTCCGGGTGTTCTCGACATATGACCGGAGATTCTAGATGGTTCTCCTCCCTCACACGTGCATCCGGCAATGAATTGATTACATTTGGGGATGCTTCTACCGGGACCGTGACTGCAAAGGGCACTGTGCGCGTCAACGACAAGTTCATGCTAAAAGACGTCGCTTTGGTGAGTAAGCTGAGGTATAATCTTCTATCTGTTTCTCACCGCTTGATGAGGTCTAGAAGTGAGGTTTAAGAGAGGTGAGTGCAGAGTTCTAGATTCCTCAAGTGAGCTTGTTTTTGAGATCTCCCGGTTTGAGAAGATTTTCTGTGCAAATTTCAGCATTTCTTCTGCTTCTAGTCCTAGGTGTCTTGTAGCCTCTGATTCTCATGACCTTGTTTTGTGGCATCGTAGACTTGGGCATATAGGTTTTGATCATTTGTCTAGAGTCAGTTGCAAGGACTTGATTAGAGGTTTGCCTAGGCTGAAGGCTGTCAGAGATCTTGTGTGCTCACCACAGTAGACATGGTAAGATGGTGTCCGCTTCCCACCCACCTCTTACTTTGGTAATGGTGATGGACTGGATGACTTCTTCACTTAGATCTGATTGGTCCTTCTAGAGTTGATCGGTGGTGGGAAATGGTATGTGCTGGTGGTTGTGGATGATTACTCCAGGTATTCATGGGTTTATTTTCTTACTTCTAAGGACGAAGCATTTGGATTCTTTAAAGATTTGGTCCTTAGAATTCTTTGTTGATTTACGGAGCTTTGAGAGCCATTAGGAGTGATAATGGGACAGAGTTCAAGAACTCTTCTTTTCTACCTTCTACTGATAGGGAATTGAGCATCAGTTTTCTTCTCCTAGAGTTCCTCGTGAGAATGGTGTTGTAGAAAGGAAGAACAGAACCCTTGTAGAGATGGCTCGGACCATGCTAGATGAGCATTCTACTCCTAGGAGATTTTGGGTGAGGCGATCTCTCGCTTGTTATATCTCCAATAGGGTTTTCTTGAGATCTGTGGTTGGGAAGACTTCTTATGAGCTTAGATTTGGTCATTCTCCAAAGGTCTCTCATTTCAAGATTTTTGGTTGCAAGTGCTTCATTCTTAAACATGGCAATCTTGATAAATTTGAGTCTAGATGTTTTGATGGCATATTTCTTGGATATCTGCTCATTCTCGTGGCTATCGTGTTTTTAATGTTGATACTAACAAAATTGTTGAGACTTGCGAAGTCACTTTTGATGAGGCTAGTCACAGTACTAGACCCGATGCTTGGTACAGGTTTACGAAACTCAAGAAAGCATCTTCGTCGATGATGATTACGAGGATGAAGACCCAAACCATCCTCCTGCTACCTCCGAGAGGGTGGAGAGCTGCTACTACTACTTGATGTGTCGGTGAGCACCGCCTCCTATCCCCACCGACGATCCGAGTGGCTCTGTTCCTACCTCCACAACTCATGAGGTAGAGGCCACGTCTCGCACCAGAGCACCACTTCGCATCTGGCGACAACATCCACTGAGCGGATGATTGGGGATCTTCAAGAGCGAGTCACTCGCTCGTGTTTATATCTCTGATTCCCATGCACATTACGCTTTTGTTGCTTCTTTTGAACCCCGAGATATCACCCATGCTTTATCGATGCCTCTTGGGTCAATGCCATGCATGAAGAGCTTGAAAATTTTGAAAGAAACAAAGTCGGTTTTTAGTTGAGCGACCTTCCGATTCTCATGTTATTGGAACAAAATGGGTGTTTAAAAATAAGCAAAGTGAGGATGGATTGGTTGTTCGCAATAAAGCTAGACTTGTTGCTCAAGGTTATTCAGTGAGGGCTTAGACTTTGAGGAGACCTTTGCTCCAAAGTAGCTAGATTGGAAGCCATTCGCATTCTTTTAGCATTTGCAACATCCAAGGGTTTCAAGCTTTTTCAAATGGATGTTAAAAGTGCCTTCTTGAATGGCTTCATAGAAGAAGAGGTCTTTGTCAAGCAACCTCACAGGTTTGAAAATCAAAATTCCCAAACCATGTTTTTAAACTCTCTAAAGCCCCAGTATGGATTGAAACAAGCTCCTAGAGCTTGGTATGACAGACTTAAGAGTTTCTTGCTTGAAAATGATTTCAAAATGGGAATGGTTGATAAAACCTTGTTCACTCTCGTGCATGGCGGTGATTTCTTGTTGGTTCAAATATATGTGGATGATATTATTTTGGTGGTTCCTCTCATGCTTTGGTGTCTAGATTTTGATTCTATGAGCGGTGAATTCGAGATGAGCATGATGGGAGAGGCGACATTCTTCCTTGGTCTTCAAATCAAGCAAGCGAAAGAAGGCACCTTCGTCCACGAGTAAGTATACAAAGGACCTTCTTGGCGCTTCAATATGGGAAGCGAGAGGCCAATGTCTACTCCCATTGCAACAACCACCGTCTTTGGACCACGATGAGGATGGAAGTCAGTGGACGGAAGAGTACCGCGATATGATTGGCTCTCTCCTCTATCTTACAAATGTCGAGTAGGACATACAATTCGCCGTATGTGCATGCGCTCGATTCGAGCTTCCTCGTGCTTCTCATCGTCAAGTCATGCGCGCATCTTGAGTATCTTCAAGACACGCTTGATTTTGGACTCTGGTATTCTTCTTCTTGGCTCTTTCAATTCGAGCATTTTACGATCTTGATTTCACGGATGTAGAGTTGATAGGAAGAGTACTACGGCACTTGTCATTTCTTGGGCACATCTCTTGTTTCTTGGTCTTCTAGAAAGCAGTCTTACATTGCCTGATCTGGTGAGGTCGAGTATGTAGCCGCCGATGGTTGCTCTCGAGTTCTCTGGATTTTATCCACGCTGGGACTATGGGTTATCTTTGGGAAGTGTTCCTCTTTTACGTGACAACACTTACGCAATTAATATTGCCAAAACCCGATTGCAACATTCCGGACTAAACACATTGATATTCGATTTCATTTTACGAGAGATCATGTTGAGAAAGGTGATGTTGTGCTTCACTTTGTAGAGTCGAGCAACGACTTGCGGATATTTTCACTAAAGCTCTTGACTCTTGGCGTTTCTTCGCTTGCGAGGAGAGTTAGGGTTATTAGTCCTATTGGGCTGTTTTGAGGGGAAGTGGCTCTGCTTGCATTCATTGTATCATAATGCATGTTTCATTTCATTTGTCTTGCATTGTATATTAAAACTAATGGAGCTTTGATTATTATCCCTGTATGACTTGTTTTCATATTTTATACCTTGTCATATCGAGTGATAGCCTGCTAGACCTCTTTTATGGCTCTTCGTGTTTGGCTCAGCTTTTGCCTTGCTAGCTTTATATTCTTGAGAAATCTGAATCAAATCATGTCTTGTTGGATCTTGTGACTAGTTTTGCTCTAGTGATCCGCTTATGATTCTCGCCATGTCTTACAAGTTGAATTGAGTCTTGAACTTATTTTGAGATGGAAAATGAGCTTTTTACCTTCTAAGTCAAGCAAAAGAAAAAGAAAAATTTCTGTGCGAAAAAACTGATCTCACCAATCCTCTTTCATGAGACGGCTTGCCATTGCACTAGGCATGAACTCAGGGGGAGTTTTGGATGACCTAGATCATTCTTTTAAGCTTATCGCTTGAGATGGTCGTGCAAGGCTTGAGATCTAGCACGACAAAAGGAGAGAAAGAAAAGAGATTTTGCCCAAAAGGGCTATGTGCTTGAGCTTTGCTTCAAAAGAATTTTCTTAATGCTCAAAATGCCTCAACTCTTGTTTTGAGTCTCTTTTTACTTATAGACATGGCTTGATTCATTTTGGTTGCTTTGAGTGAATCTATGATTTTGAGCAACTTGTCATGATTGCAATTCTGTTAATCTCAGATTTCTGCTATCTTGGTTTTAGCTTTGCGATTACGTTTTGCCATGATTGAATATAGCGTCTTCTCCTTATATGGCTTGGTATAATACTTGTCTTGTCTTCATGTATAATGGTCATTGCTCCTTTTACTAAAGCTCAAAAATAAAGTCATTCCTTCATGCTCTTTCTTTTTCATGCATCTTGATGAATTCATTGTCAAAGGGGGAGAAAGATTGTGAAGAAAATGATGTTGGAGCTTTTGGTTTCATACATAAAGATTGGTTTCATATATAAAGAACACACAAAAAAAACAAAACTTTTGTGAACCTTTTGAAAATTTGTGATCATGGTGAGTTGAGCTTCTGGGTTTATTGCCTTTTCCTGATTTGATTTGAAATTGAAGAATACTCACAATGATCAAAGGTCAAATAGAACAATGTGCCTTTCATTTGGACCTAAGTGAGATTTTTGGCTACTTTCTGGAATTTGAATTCTTTTGTGCTTTCAATGCCTTATCTCACTTGCTTACACTATTACGAAGCCGACTTGGTGGTTCCTAGGCTTTTTGTTGCTTATGGATCAAGTTGTGCCTTTATGCGAAAAGGCGTATTTTACTTTTCATTTTGAAAAACCACATTTTCTTGAAAATTGCCAATGTGTTCATCAAGGGGAGATTGTGGATATCGTGAGGATATGTGCACGATCTCGGGATGATGAGTCAATTGGCAATGGCGTTATTAGTTTGCAAAATCTCGCGTTTGGGTTTGCTCCAAATTTGTCGAGCCCTTTGGCGGTCTGGCCGGTTGTCTTGGCGGTCGGACCGCCCGTGGAAGCGATCCGACCGACCATGGTGGCCGGTCCGACCGCTCCTTGAAAGTTGTGTTTTGGGTGGGCCAAAAATAGGTTGTGTAGGCAAGTGAGGAGTCTCTGGATGTGGTCCCATCATTTTGGAGCTCCAGTCAAAAGTTCTATTCGATTGAAATTTCGGAAGGTTTGAATTTCGCTTGAATTTTGGCTAAGTCTTTTGGACCGGTCCGACCGCCGTTGTGGGGAGCGGTCCGGCCAAGCATGAATCGGTCGGACCGGCCACGCGTGTGATCGGGCCGCGATCACTGGAGAAAGCCAAGTGTTGCATTGAGTTGATTTTGAGTGTGTGATTCTACGAACTTCAATGCTTTATTGATGTATATCGCATTGCGAGGCGGCGTGGGTCAAGTTGTGAAGAACTTGTTCCGGAAGCGGTTTGTTTGTCTATTCTTTGTGCGGTGGCTTGCGAGTCAGCGGCGTCAGCGGTGAGTGGATCGGGACTACGCTTGGAGAGGCGAGGTCGAGCGATCGGGGATACCGGGTGGTCGTGTGACTCAAGCATGGTGCGAGAATGGACAAGATGGATCGAGCGGGTGGTTGATGCAATTTGGTTGGATCAGGCGGTGTGGATATCGGTGCGAGTCTCTGGGAGGTTCCGATGGGATTCGGACAAGAGAGGCTTGGCGTCGATGAGAACCGCTGATCAACCTACACGTGGTGAAGCAGGCGATTGCTTCAAGAGTTATTTGTGTGTGGGTCCCATGTGTAAGAGACCCAAAAAGGGAAACCCTAGCTCTCTAGTATAAATAGGAAGGGGAGAGGTGGAAAATAAAAGCAAGCATTCATTTAGCCCCCTTCTTCCTTTTTCTAGGGTTTGGAGGAGAGGAGAGGAAAACTAGGGTTTGGAGTGTGCTCCTTGTTGAGCTCTTGCCCTCCTTGGTGGAGAGGCTTTGTAAGCATCTATTGTGGATGATCAATCTTGTGATGCTTAATTGAAAGATCAATTGCTCCCTTTGTGTTCTTCTCTCTTTTGGATGTTTTTGATGCTTCCTTGATTCAAAGGTTCATGCTTGGTCTCTTGGCCTACTCTACCTTGCTTTGATGTGTGGGATTACTTCTAGAGTCATCTAGATCATCAAACCCCCACAAGCAAGTCTTGAATCAAGATTTTCCCTTTCTAGGGTTTGAGCACCTCTTGATAAAATCTCGAGAGATCGATTCTGCGAAGTGGATCTGACGGATCGTCGCTAGAAATAGGTCTCTAATATCATTAGGGAGGTGTGCTAGAAATTTGGTCAAGTTTCATTGGTTGAATCAAAAGTTGGATCAAATTTCGTTTTGGTTTTGGGTGGAGTTTTGATCTTGGACTCTCTGGTCCGGCCGACCTTTCAGCGGCGGTTCGACCGCCCGTGTATTCGAGACCATTGGTTTGGCGGGTCGAACCGTATCCACCGGTCCGGCCATTGGTTAGTTCTTCGGTCGGACCATTTGGATCACCGTCGGTCCGGCCGCTTTGTGGTAGCCGGTCGGACCGCCGTGTCGATGAAGAACATTGAGTTCTTTTCTCCTTTTGTGTCATGTGCTTGAGGGGTTTATCAAATTCAACACAAGGCTTCGTTGTGTGCTCCACTGAACTTCTTAGCTTCCATAGCTAAAGGAGTAAAGTTCGTGTTGGTTTTGATTTAGGTGAGAAAGTTTTGAAAGCGCCTATTCACCCCCCCCTAGTCGCCTTTCCGGTCCTACATACTTTGATTATGAAAAACAGATCTACAACTAGTCGAAATCAGACACTAGTTCTGACCAGATAGGTTTCCTGGTATTACTACGATCAGTTTTTCAAACAATTAGTACATACTTTCAAGCAACGGTTGAGACTTAAGTTCATATTCTTGGCCTACTGCTTATATAGTAAAGTTCTTCTATAAAATAGTTGGGGGCTAGGTAATATATAAATATTTCATAAGTCGACCGGATAAACAAAAGATTTCATTGATGAAAGAAAGGGAAGTTTTACATTTTTATAATTCTTACATTACAATTCCCTACTACTAGAGATCGTCCAACAAATCACTGCTTGACGGAGATCCGACCTCCATTTCCTCTACAACCTTGTCTCCAAGAGGTCTTACTTCCTTGAAAAACATGGTCGTCTCTTCAGGCAAGCAGTTGAAATCCTCTTCAACAGCTTGAATATTGGTGGAGGGATCAGAAGCCTCCAGTTTTGCCAAAGCAAAACTAACTCCGCTAGCTATGGATCTTTCATTGACCGGGCGTAGTTTTCACTAGTAGTTTTGAGCAAGCAATTGAGATCCTCCAGAAGTTGGCCATGGTAGTTCATCTTCTCTGTTGGATCACTCAAGGTAGGCAAGCTCGATCCTGATCCCATATCGAAGATCATTTTATTAAGTGAAGTAATTCTTTGATCAAGATTATACACAAGAGCTGCCTCCTTGTCTTGCTCAAATTCCAAAGCCCTCTTTGCTCTGATTAGTGCTTGATTTTGTTCTACATAAGCAAAACAAGTGTTAAGTAAGAATGATTAGAAGATATAAAATACTAAGTCAAGTTTACAACTAGTTACCTTCAATCTTCTTTTCACAAGTTTCTTAAACTTCTTTGTGCCTGGTCGTCATGAATACGATCGATCGGTCTTTAGCTTGGCATTCTTATTCAAGCTTGGTTATTCTGGCTTCTTTAGCCACGACTTCTTCTTTTATTTTCTATAAATCTATCAAATATGATAAGGAGAATAATTAAAAGGAGAAAAACAAGAGTCACGAAGAAGAAAACAAGAGTCACGAAGAAGAAAACAAGTTAAGTAGAAAATTTTTACTTTCTAGTTCGGAGTGTTTTTGCTCCAGGGTCTTTATTCGCTGGGTCAGTCCTCCGACCACAGCAAAGTTCTCGACCATATGCTACATAGATAGCATTATTCCTTAAGTTTTCTATAAACTTTAAGAGAAACTAGGGAAATAGTTGCAGATACTTGCCCGAATTGCCATGTCATTATATTTGGCAAAAATATCATCAGCACTCGTCTTGGCTTGACGGTCCGATATTTCCCCTCAAATAGCATCAAGCTCCTTATCTTCGATAAATCGAGAGGAAAAAGGGAACTTGTTAGTTTGAGAGGGATTACTTACATAAGTTGGAACCTGTTGAGGATCTTTAGGGATTTCTACCTCCGCCGACGGGGTTATAATCACCATATGATCCAGATCAAGTTCCGGCATTGACGCTTGCTCGGGGGTTGTCTTGACCACTTTCTCCTCAGGGACTCTAACCTGAGGGAAGCTCTGATCTGAGACGTCCTCGACCACTTGCTCTTCTTGTATATTCTGGTCGGAAACGATCGGAACACCAGAAAGAAAGGAATGCACTCATATGACTACTTCATTTGTACATACCTATTCGATTTTTTGGTCTTGACCTTGAAGCGCGCTGGTTTAAAGTCAGTAGCGCCCGCTTTCCTTTTCTTTTCAACCAATTTCACCAGTTCTGAACTGGTAGGGTTGGTTGTGCCCTTTACATTCTCCAACAAGGGATCAGAAGTAATATTCTCGATGTCGAACCCGGGAACTAAGGATCCTGAATTCTCTGTGTTTTCCATACTAGTCCAGGAATTCTAGTGTACATAGTTCAACAAAAATGTGATCACAATCATATCATATATTTATTTAATATGAATAAGAGTTTATTACAAAAGGGGGCTTAGGGCCAATTAATATAATACAGCGGAAAACCATAGTAGACCACACGATGCGCCACAGGCAATCGTCTGGAGGCATAGTCCTAAACGTATGTATTCTCACCGTCTGGATAGAAGTCTTCTCCTGAATAAATATTATTCAGCAAGAGTGAGCACAACTTCCGTGCTCGCAAGTTACACCCAAATAGAGAAATATGATGTATGCATAAGTAAAAAAATGAGGCTGATAGGGTTTATTTGCGATAAAGAGCATTTTCAGTTTTAAATAACCATATTAAGTTTCAAGGCACATTTTTAATTCATAACTAAAATCAGATGTTCAATTGACAGTTTTATAGTGGATAACCTCTATATGAAATATGGTGATGGATATCCTCCTATCACATAGCTAACCGCCCAATTTTACCATAAGGATTTTCCATTCAAAAATTATTTTCTAAAATCATTTTATAAACCAAAAACAAAGTTTAACTAAGAGTGGTTTTGCTCAGCATGTCCATGACCGTGGACACGGCTATTCGAATAGCTTTACACTCTGCAGAGGGGGTACAACTTTACCCATAAGAGATAATTTGCCCGTTATGTCAGCCAATGCACGCTTCCTTAGGCGTGTGACTAGGCAACTATCACAAGGCGTTTCCAATGTTCTACCTCACTGCTCATAAGCCCGCTAAGGTTTCACTTCCATTGGGTTAACCACCTGCCGAAAGCCCACTCTTACGCCAGGTGGGAACACTGTCTAATCGACACCCACTCAACAAAATGGTACATAAGACAGTGAGGTATGACAAATTAATAAGCCTAGTTCTGCCTATACAGAACATGTGGAAGTACGGTGGAGCTTTGCAAGAAACGGCTTAAAGGCCGGTACTTAACTGAGTTGGGCGACTTCCAAAATTAACCCCTAAACCTCAATCCTACCCAGATCGAGCTAGTGCATAAATCTGCACCCACCAACTGTCCATTCTTCCCAAGTCCAAACCCATTTGTCATTTTTATTTCTGTAATACCCCGGAAACGAAAAGAGTAAAGAATTGAATCGAGTAATTTGAATGGAAGGCGGGGAAAGAAAAGACAATGAAAGGAGTAGAAATTCCTGTAAAATAGAAGGGGTTTTCCATAAACTCTCGACAACCTGGGCCTGGGCCATGGCCCAGGAGGGGCCCATGTGGTGGCCGGCCATAAGGGGAGGGGGGGTTCCCACCCCCCAAACCCTAAACTCCACATTTCTCTCCCCCTCCCCCCTTTGGAGCCGCCGCCCCCCTTCCCTCTTACTGTGCACCGCCTTGTACGTCGATTTTGGATAAGATGCATTCGTTTTCTGTCCTGTCCATCTCTTAGAAAGTTGTAGGTATTGTTCTTAGCTTTCCATAGCCACCTAGATCACGTGATTCCGCTGTACGGTTTAGGAGATATGATTTTTTTAGTGCGCGCTGTTCTGTCTGTCTGACGAGAAGGATCTGTCGGCTTGATCCTAGGTTTTGATTTAGTTAGAGGCATTTCCAGAACCTCCACCCCAATAAGTTATTGTAGCCCTTTAAATTATCTTTCAAAGATGATAAAGATCATCTCCATTGGATCTGTATAATGAAAGTTATGATATTTTCTTTACCACTATTCTGAATTTTAGGCAGATAATTGTTAGTGTTTTCATCTATTGTTTAGACTACTGTAGAGGCCGAATCTGGGGTTTTTCCTTCTAGAGTTTTATTCCTGAGAACGTTAGCTTTCTTTTGGCACTGAGATCAGGAAAATCCGATCTGTAGTTTGGGAGATATGAATTTTTGATTACGAACTGTCCGGTCTGTCTGAAAACTGAGGTCAGTAGGTTTGTCCCTCGGGTTTGTTCAAATTAGGGGCCGAATCAGAACCTTCACCCAACTAAGTTATTTTAGCCCTTAAAATTATATTTCCAAGATGATAAGAATCATTCTCATTGGATCAATAGGTTGAAAGTTACGCCGTTTTCTTTATCTCTCGATCGTATTCGGACAGACGTAGATGGGTTGTGTTTAGCTGATAATTAGCCCTCTGTTTTGGCGAATCGAGGATTCCGCCAACTAATGTTTTGTATCCTGATCTGTTAAGATTCAGTGAGCACTGGTTTCAGGTCTTTTAGAGTTACAAATAATTAATGGTGAATTTTCTCGTACCGCTGCTCAGAAGGGCTGAAATATGGCTGAATAGTTTATTTTCATTTTGGGTCTATGCGGTATATTGGATAGTCGGGGTTATTGTAGAACACCGTAGCAGTGTTATATCGTTGTTCTTATTTTGGGAACATGCTTGTGTAGGCGGCGAGGCATCATGTGTGGGAACACCTCCGTTGCCTACTAACGAGTCACAACGCGAAAGGCAAATCTTGTATGTTAGCGGTGTTGAATTCAAAGGAATGCATAATGATATGTTGTTTACATGAATGTTCTTGTGCTTTGTTCATGGTGTTGATATCTGCAAGTGACTAGTGTAGCCTTATTGGTACATTATGTTGAGTGTGAATACATACTTATACTTGTTTACACATGTTGTTGAATGCCATGTGTCTTTTCCACTAATGTGTGTTATTCATTCATACCATGAGAAATCGTCATGTTCATTCATAAAATTCATTATGACCACGGAGTGGATTCTTTTAGTAAATCCCATCAATTCGGTATGGGCATTTGAAAGACCCATCAATTCCGGCATGGGCATTTGAAAACCCACCATTCCAATGTGGGTAGTGTTGACCACCATTCAATGTGGCAACTTGGACACCGTATGAAACGTTCTTCATACGGTGATTGGGTCCGTACTTTGTGAAGTACGGGCTTAAATGAACACCGACGGTGTATCACTCGCTATCTGGTATATGCGATCGATAAGTCCATACCTTCAATGCATTCTTACATTTCATCCATTCATGTATTCATTCCATACGTACATGTATGTGTTCCAATAATTGTTAAGTAATTCAAGCTGAATTGTGTTGTCCACTCCATGCTTGATTATTCTTGTTTAGTACTTCTTGAGTGTTGACTCACCCTTGCTTTGTATGTTTTAATTAGGTAATTGAGGAGGGCGACAAGATGATTTGGTGGGGTAGTTGACACACTACACTTCACTTTTATCCAATCAGCATAATTATTCTTGCCATTCAGTCAAGTCAAATTGTTGAAATAAGTTCCAGATTGTAATAATCCTATGTTAGTAACGTTTGACTGTTCGTGGTATTATGACCATTTATCCATTCTTTACCATGATTCTAGTGATCGTTCATTGTCTTTCCTTAGGAATTTATGTTGATTGAATCTGGATAATCTAGTTTTAATGCTATGCTTAGTAGTTTGATAGGTTTGCGTGACATTTTGGCTTCCGAATAGCTAGGGTGTTACAATTTCTCAAAGACATTTGCAAAAATCCACCCTGACAAAACAATGTCACAGGCTTTTAATCAAAACTTGCTATTTGGCTAAATTCCCCAAAATTAAATATTTTTTTATCTAAGCAATATCTAGGCGTATTTGTATTTTCAAATTTTTATTTGACTAAGGTGACAAGGGAATGATGATTCAATATTCAAGTTTGGCTATACAAAGGAATTTGATTAACTATAAATTTAAAACAGGAACTTAAATTAACTGGATAAAATTATGCATGCAATAGTAATTTAAAAATAGAATTAAATAAATTTAAAATAATGGGATCAAAATGTTCAATGGTATAACTTGCCTTGCTCAAAATCTTGGTATTCTAACTATTCAATAGGGTCAAGCTCTCCGGAGTCATCGAAATCTATACGCGAAAATAAGCTAAATTCAAATAAATTCAAATAATAAACAAATAAATTCAAATTAACATTTAAATTAACTCCAAATGAAATAATTTTGGTTTAGTTATCTAGATCTTGATTTTATACAAATTTAGAAATTGGATTCACCCAAATCGGAGTTCGTATGAAGAAATACGAGCTCCTGGAAGTTTAAAACTAAAGAAAAATACTAAAATCAAATTTTTATTGATTTTCTCAAATTAATTTTTCTAAAGGAAATTCGAATTATTGCGCATGCTGACGTCAGCATACGAAAAATCCAATTTTCAGTCGAATTAAATTTCTATTGGAAATGCCTTGAGTCACTAACATGTGGGCCCCACAGTCAAAGACTTGGTCCATGATTCGGTCAAAGTCCACAGAGGACTCGGTGCACAGAATAGCACAAAGGAGTGCGGGTGCTGGCGCAAGCTGCCACGCTGGCAGCCACGTCGGCACAGATGCTGAGGTGGCGGCCACGTCGGCACGGATGCTGAGGTGGCGGCCACGTCGGCACTGGTTGGGGGCGGCGCTTGGATCCCAATGGTACCGGTGAACGGTGGCCCAACGAACGACGGTGAGATGCGCGCTGGAGAGAAGGAGTGACAGGGAGTCTAATGTGCTCACCTGAGTGGTCGGGGGAGGACGGAGGTGACCGGTGGTGAGGAGGGAGCGGCAGAGCGATTCTGTTGTCGACAGCGAAGGCGTTCTGGTGGTCTCTTGGCGAAGCGAAGGTGCGCACAAGGATCGCAGTGAAGCTGCGATGCTAATGATCTTGATCGGGCGGTCGAGGCGGGTCGTTGGCGGCGGAATCGTGCAAGAACCGAGCTTTGGGTATCGTCGGGCTTCAATTGCAGCGCTAGAGAGACTGGAGCGAGGAGAACTAGGGCGCTAGGTGGAGGAGATGTATGCGCACCCGGGGCTACCTTTTATAGGCCGAGGGGAGGTCGGGAGGCGGAAATCGTGCGCGGAGGTCACGGCGACAATGGCAAACACCCGACGTAAATGCGCATGAACGAGGGGGAAACGGTCGGGAATGATTGCGGCAGAAACCGGCGGTTTGAATGCGCAATAATGTGAGAAGAATCTGGGAGAGAAACGAAAAATTGATGAAGCTTCATTCGACAGTAATGGCGGACAAAGGCGAGGCAGCGCGGGGAAGAAGGGGCGAGGTGGAAAACGACACACAGATGGGCCCACCTGTCGGCGAAAGGCCGAAGCGGTCTGAGTGGTCGGAGCAGTCGAAGTGGTCGGAGCGGTCGGAGAACAGTGATGGGCCGCGAGAGATTCAGACCGAACACTGTGCGGTGATTTTTAAATTCATTTATCAATAAAAATAATTCCACAAATTCAAAAAGGGTTTAGCAAATAAATTCTAAAAATTATGAGAAAATTCACAGAAATTCTCTAAGACATTTTGGATTAAAATAAAATATTTCCAACTTATTCTTGACAATATATTTTGCAAACAAATTATTTTGGGCTTTAAAATAATTAGGAAATAGTTTTTTAAAAAACAAATTCTAGAAAATTCCTCAAAATAAATTAAACCTTTATTTTCAATTGAAACTTAAAATTTTAGGCTGTTACACTCGACGAGTTGGTCAAGAATAAAGTTCCTGATTGTTGGATCGGAGGGTGTAGACTCGTTGGTTTGCAAAATAGTTGCTTCAACAGCAACTGGTAAATGGGACTCAACTATTACCACCTAGATTAACAAACAAAGTTAGTCAGGTGATGAACATGCTTCATCTAGCAATAAATATTTTTCATTTTTAGTTACCTACCTCTGTGAGACCACTGTCTTGAGTGATCGTAGGAATGGTCGGATCGTCAATGGGCTCACATGTTTCAGTGGCCTCGTTGATCCTAAGTCCGAGCGACTACATACCAAACAGGATTTTAGGTAAAACCGATCGAAAAATATTATAAAGATGAAAAGTAGTTGATATTCTTACCAAAAGTCTTTCAACCATCTCTTCTGCGGTAACGACCGCTAAGATCAGAGAGAAACCAGCCTTTTCGCCAGGCTCTCCGGTGCAGATTATCTTGATCCAACTCCTAATCTCATCAGGAGATAATGCTGCAATAATAAATGAGGATATTAGAATTACAAAAGCAATCAACTAGCAAGGTAAACTGTTCAGAATCCTTTGATTTACCTTGTTTGGAGTCCTTGGTCGCATCGTCACGACCAATGTACCAGAGCATCGCATGAGCTCTCGCCTTCAAGGGACTAATCCGACGCATGGAAAAGTCCCTCACCACATGCCAGAAGGTTAACCCCCTAACATGAAGGAGATGGATGGCTTCAACCCATCTCCCTACTTTTCCCTCCTTCTTTGAGGAGGAGCGCCATCAGGATTCTCAACCGTCTTTCTACCGCTGTAGTAAAGGACGTCTTGCTGTGTGATCTTCATATAAAACCAGCTTTTCTTCCATAACGACAACGGGGATTTTGAGTACATGGTAATGTACTCATCAGCCTTTCCGTCATGGAGGCGCAAGGTACACTCTCCGGGTGTACCGGTTGTTTTCTTCATATTCGCCATCCTCTAGTAGTACTTGAAAAGTTCCAGAGATGCAGGAATCCCCAGGTACGCTTCGCAGAGGTAGACGAAGATACTAAGGTTGGCAATGGCATTGGGGGCCACATTAACCAGTTCTACTCCATAATATTCCAATACTTGGGAAAAGAAGGAATTAACTGGGAGCCTAAAACCGCATTCGATGTTTGCGAGAAAAACATGAATCTCTCCATCTTCACCACTCGAGGAATGCTCCCCGATAGCTGATCTCCAAGAAATCATATTCCTATCGGGTAGCAACCCAATCTTCTCCAGACTTTCTAGCCTCTTCTCACTCAAATCAGAAACCGACCTGTTGGTGATGAGATCTGACATGGCGGATTCTTTTGGATAAAGAAGTCACAGGTGGTCGGAGGCAATTTTTTCCTTTTGGAAGATGAAGAGGAAACAAAGGCGTAAAAACCCTAATACCCAGTGCAAAGGGGTTTTTATAACCGCAATTCTCTAACCTCATCCGGGACTTAAGAGAAGTCCAAAGAACAAAATCTTTTTGACCAACGAATAGAAAAACTTCTCAAGTCCCAAGGCAGTTTCTCAACTTTAAAATGAATACAGACTACTTCGAATGTCACGACATGTAATGGGTGGTCTGCTCAATATGATTTCGTCGGAAGAAAGTGTTCACACGACCAATTCATTTAAAGTCCGGGGCTAGCTGACGAGGATTAAAACCCCTATGTATTACTTTAATACACAAAGAGAGACCATACGTCTTCGTGGTCGTAACCCCTAAGGCTAACGACCTCACTAGTCGTAAGGATTTAAGAGGTAACATAATAAATACCCTAGTCAGATAAGGTCCCGTACGTAGTCCCTGACCAGTTAACTGCTCGTAAAGCTATGAACTGATATCTTGATCTTAATCCAGGTATATCCTTTACCGTGTGATGAATGAAACACATGTTGTATACTCTATACCACACGATGTTACGTAATCCTAAGACACTGACTACCACATGGTTGAATATTTCACCGACATTTAACCGCACAGTAGTTGATACTTTAATCAACTACCATCTCCCTCTGACCAGACGCAACGCTTTGCACAGGCATCTTCTCCAGAAAAAATTGCCACCTCTTCGGATGCTATTTAAAGAGGGGACGAAAAAGAAGAGATCAGACTCTGGGGACAAGAGTCCATTGGCATTAGATTCATACTTTTGATCTATTTCAGTAGTATAGCCAACATCATACTCAGTGTAACTAGGATTAGTCCCTTGCCTGATCGTACACATTCCTTGTAAACAACCAGTTCATAGTAATAAAGAGCGACCCCATTCTCTTCTAGGAGATACGCATCATTTTTTCTCTATTTTTATATATTTTCATAAGATTGATGATTCGGTCGTTGACAGGAACAAATAGACGTTTCCCATACCATAGGATTCATTGCTGATTCTCGATCATCCTAGGGGCTTTCCCTTTGGCCATGAGGTTCTTGAATTTCTTGACTCCGGGATGTCCCTCTTGAGCGGCCTTGATATGCTTTTCTAGAGTTGGATGCGCTTCTGCAGCTTCTATAGTGCCTTGTTCTATTAAACAAAGGTTGGGTGCCTCACATTCCTTGTAGAGCTCAGGTTGATGCTCTTGAATCATGATGTTACTGTACGAGGACTTACGACTTAATGCATCAGCAACTACATTAGCCTTTCCAGGATGGTAATGGACATCTAAATTATAATCCTTTATCAGTTCTAACTATCTTCTCTGTTGAAGGTTAAGATCTGCTTATGTGATAATGTACTTGAGACTCTTGTGGTATGTGTAGATATCACAATGATTTTCAATCAAGTAATGCTGCCAAATATTTAAGGCATGCACTACTGCTGCTAACTCCAAATCATAAGTTGGATAGTTGTCTTCGTGAGGACAGAGTTGTTTGAATGCATGCAAAGCTACAACTTTTCCTCCTTGCATGAGTACGCAACCAAGACCTTGGCGTGAAGTATCACAATAGACTTCAAAGTCCTAATGTATGTCCGGCAGGATCAACACTGGTGCAGAGGTTAACTTCTTCTTTAATTCTTGGAAACTCTTTTTAAGTAGATGAGTCATCGGTTTGGAAAGCTTAGAGAATTCTTCTATGAAGTGTCTGTAGTATCCGGCTAAACTGAGAAAGCCACACACTTTTGTTACTGATGTAGGCTGCTTCCATTCCATCACAGCTTCTACTTTGGATGGATCAACTGTAATTCCTCCAGCGCATACAATGTGTTAGAGGAAACTGATCTCTTGAAGCCAAAATTCACATTTACTGTACTTGGCATAAAGCTGGTGCTCTTTAAGCTTTTCTAGGACCAAATGCAGATGTTCAGTATGCTCTTCATTGGTCTTTGAATAGAACAAGATATCGTCTATGAATATGACTACGAACTTGTCCAAGTATTCCATAATACTTTATTCATGAGGTTCATGAAGTAGGCCGACGCATTGGTCAAGCCAAACGACATGACTGTGAACTCATACAGGCTATATCGGGTAGTAAAAGTCGTTTTAGAAATATCCTCATTTCTGATCTTGAGTTGATGGTATCTGACCTTAGGTCTATCTTGGGGAAACTGCTGCTCCGGATAACTGATCGAACATGTCATCAATACGAGGCAAGGGATACTTGTTCTTGATGGTTATATCATTGAGTGCTCTGTAATCCACACACAATCTGGTGGTGCCATCTTTCTTCTTCACAAAAAAATTACTAGCGAACCCCGATTGGAAGGAAATAAGACTTACCTGAGTTGGTCTAGAAGGGCTCAGCTAATTCTGAGGATGAAGGGGGTGGAGCACTACCTGCAGAAGACTTGTGTTGAGCCTGCAGACAAAGCGAGCATTGGTTGGAGGATGTGGAACACTACCAACTTTGTGGTGGTGGCTTGGTTGCTAACTTCGATGTCTCCATCCATCGCTCGGATGGTGGAGATGATGCAAAGTGCACCGGCAATGTGGAAGATGCTAAGCAATATGTACTCCGGGCCAGGAAATATGATGATGATTGTGGAAGTACAGGGCAAGGTGGAGGCCCTGAAACAGGAGGAGAAGACCGTGCAGGAGTATGCTAGTGAACTGCAGCAACTGTGGGCAGATTTAGATCATTATGATCCACTGCAGTTGACATGTGTCGGTGATATTGAGGCTGGTAGGGTGTGACTGCAACACAAACGAGTTACACATTTTCTAAAGGGACTGAATTCAACGTTTGAGAGTAGAAGGGCTGCCATGTTTCACTTGGCAAACTTGCCTACTACGGAGGAGGCTATTTTGGCTATGGTGCAGGAGGAAGTTCGACTACGAGTAATGGGGGACAATAACCCAGTTAGATCCGCATACGTCATACCTGATGATAGAGAGTGCTACAACTGTGGGATGAGAGGACATTTGATCCGTGCTTGTCCTTCTCCACAGTATGGAGGTCGAGGTGGAGGTCATAGTGGTCGTGGAGGCTAAGGTGGGGATCGTGGTGGTCGTGGAGGTCGAGGAAGGGGCCGAGTTGGCCCTAGGGCTAATGTGGCCCTGATAGAGGAAAACACGTCTGTTACTCTGACAGGCGAGCAAGCAATGCAGTGGAAAAAGTGGCAGCAGAGAAAGGCATTGGAGACTTCTCATGATTCCATCTCCTTTGGTAACTTTGCAAACTACACCTACATAGGCGAAGGTACTCAGGCACATACACTTGCATCCACATATAAACACTGTCATATTGATTGGATCATAGATTCAGGGGCATTCAAGCATGTCACGGGTTCACACTTTCGCATCTTACACCCCATATAGTCATTCTGAAACTGTCCAAACAGCTAATCGAACCTCCCAGCTTATTCAGGGTGTAGGATCTGTAGAGTGCACACCATCCATTGCTCTATCCTTCGTCTTGCATGTTCTCTCCTTTCCATTCAACCTTCTTTCAATCAGTTATATCATTGACCAATTCAAATGCACTGTCACATTTGATGAGGATTCATGTTTGTTAGAGGAGAAACAAACATAAAAAGAACTGGGAAGAGGATTAAGACTAGAATAAGGCGTAATGAGCTGTGGTACATTGATTTGGTTGATAAAGCATTGGCTGTGGCTATATGAGGAATCGAGGGAGAAGTTGAGAGACCATGTGAGAGGTCCTCCACTCTGAGTGATGAGTATTTGACAAGTGTGTTGATTAGATTGAGAGTTGAGTTTTTCGGTTTGGGTGTTTACGTCTTTGAGTCGGAAATCGGAACTACATTTGTGTATGGAGCGGAAGTTCGATAATCGAACTCTGGCGTTGGAAATAGGAACTTCGTTTTCTGGGTTTTGAGTTGGTGAGGAAATCGGAACTTCCGCACAAGGAGTAGCGAGTGTCAGATATCTGACTTTGAGTGTTCTCTCGAGGTACCAAATCGGAATCAAATATCTGGAAAGTCGGTTGTTAGGATATCGGAATACCGCTTGATGTTGAGTCGCGGAACTTCCGATAATCTGACAAGTCGCGGTTGTTCGAAATCGGAACTTCATTGTGGTAAGTCGGAACTTCGATTGTGTCGAAGCTGTGCGAGAAGAATATTTTGTGTTTTTGATTTTGTATGAGTTTGAGTCTTATACAAATATTGATGCTATAATATTGTGCAATGCTATGTGATGTGTTTTTATGCTGTGTTGATTGCGGGGCATCAAGATGGAGTCGTGGCAAGACACGTGGACGGACTAAGCGCAGGAGGCGTTGAGGTCGAGCGGTCGGGATGTGTCGAAGGCGGCGTGAATCTTGAAGCGGTTGCAGTCGTGCACAACAAGGTGTACGGAGGCTTCGGAAGGTGCGCAAGGCGAAAGGGTCTTTTCGCAAAGCGGCAAAAGTGGAGGCGGTTCCGTTCGGTGTAGCGGGCTTAATGGGTTGGAGGCCCATTAGCAAAGGCTATAAATAGGGGAGAACCCTGGAGTTAGGGTTAGACCTTTTGATAGAAAATTAGGGTTAGCTCTAGAAAAGGATTTGTTTTGCTTTTTGAGAGCTTGTTGAGAGGGAGAGTATGAACTGAAACCTATTGTAATCTTTCCTCTTTGCGTTACCTCTGTAATCCATGTTTCAATCCAATGAAATCGAGGTTTGATTATCGATTTTGCAACTCTCTCTCTCTCTGTTCATGTTGAATATCTAGGGTTTTGGCATATCTTTTGATTCGTTTTATGAGATAGCATGAAACTTAATATCTAGAATCGTTTTGGTATTGCTATTACTTCCTCAAAGTTTCATGCTCTAAGAATCTGAGAATCTCGCTTATCATTGGTTTTGGTCTTTCTTGCCCCTTCTTCAAGAAATCCGTTTTTGGTTCGATTATTGAATCTTTGGTTGCGATTCTTCTCCATAAGGTCAAGATGGTGTTTAGGATGATGTCTGTAAAACTTGACTGAGAAGAGCATTCAAGATTAAGTAGTTTGGATTTTGGGCAAAAACCGGCGTTACATTCTTGGTCGGGATAATCAGACTTCCGATTTTATGCGTGGAAATACATAGCGGAACTTCGCGATATACTAACTGGAACTACATAGCGGAACTTCCGCAATCTCTGCCGGAACTTCCGATTTCGGAAGAACGACTGAAACTTGTTTTGTTATTTGATCTTGCTTCATTTACTTTGTTTAGATCTTGAGAGATCTTTGTAGGTAGTTTTAAATACGGTGAAGGGAGTATTAATTTTAGGCTCCATTCACCCCCCTCTGTTGCCATTTCGGTCCTTCAATTGGTATCGAGCGGTTAGCTCTTCTTGATAGATCTTAACGGTCGGTTGAGCCATGGCAGCGGACAAGTATTCCACCAAGCCTCCGTTTTTGATGGTGCAGATTACCCTTACGGAAGAGCCGAATGGAAACTTACATCCGGGCTCGGGGTATGCCATCCGGAGAAAGGTGAAGGTTAGATTTCTTTGTTCTGCCGATGAGAACATCAATCTTTGGAAACATGGCGATGTTGAGGCAAATGCTAAGGCAAGGAACATAATCATTCGAGGTTTAAGCGTAGTGAGTTTGATCGTATTTCTCATTTGATTTACGCTTATGACATCCGGGTGACCCTCGATGCATACCATGAGGCACCACTCAGTTAAGACGGTTCGACAAGACCAGTTCAAGCGTGAATCTGATGAAATTTGAGATGCTTCTTGGTGAATCTCTTGGCGAGTGCTTTTCGCGTTTTCACAAGATTTTGAGCAACCTCCGGCGGTCGGTCTTACATACCCGACTCGGATAGCGCTCGACAGATGCTTTCGCACTTGATCTTCGTGTTTGGGAGATGAAAGTGACTACCATCAAAGATAGCACGGACCTCTCGACCACGACTCTTGATGCTTGTACTCGCGTCTCAAGACTCACGAGATTGACATTGTCTCTCGAAGGTCGAAGTCACAATCGATGGCTTTAGTCACCGATCCCTTACGGATCTTCTTACGAGTCGTCGTGGGTTCTCCTAGTCGCTCTCTGTGACATAGCGATGATCGATTAGAGCGACTTGAGGATGAGCGACTAGCCCTCCTAGCTCGGAAGTTTTCCCATGCTTACAAGAGGAGGAGGGATGGTAAAAGAGGAGGTCTGTGATTTGTTTGAGTGTGGTGGCCCCAACCACATCCGAGCAAAGCGTCCCAAGCTTGGGAAGGGCAAAGGTGACTATGGCGGTCCAAGCAAGAACGACTACATCGACAAGAACGCAACACGAAGCCCTCAAAGACTGATCAAGGCAAGAAGAAGTTCCGCAACTTTGGGAAGGCAAAGAAGGCATTCCATCGCGTCCTCACCGCCTCGACAGGCTGGACACCGGCGAGGTGGAGGGGTGGAGTGACGATGATGGGAAGGGCGATCATGATCCCAAGGACGGCGGCAACTTCTCGGCATGTGCTTCATGGCCCTCGGGGCGAATCGAGCGACAGTGAGTGTACTCCGACTCAGATGAGGTTAGTCCCACTTATGACCGACTTAATGATGCCTTTCTTAAGCTAGGTAGATTCCATGCTAAGTCTAGGGCTAAGTGTCTTTGGGTTGGAGAAGGAAGTAGCTAGACTATCACGGAGCTTACTTTACTTACATCTGCTCCCTCCGTGATGAATGTGACACATCTTTGTGCTTTGATTGATGATATGGATAAACTAAGGATCTTACATGATAGTGTGTCCTCCGAACTTGACATGATTAAGGTAGAGAACATTAGCCTTCTTCTTGAATTAGAGATGAGTAGGGTAGCACCTCCTTCATCCACTCTTTGTTGAGGCTCTTGCTTGCACCTCATGTGAGGTTAAGGACAATTCGTTTAGAGGTCTTTATACCATGTTGCTTGATCTGCACTGAAACTTGTGAAAATTGTAATAATCTCAAGATGAACCTAAAGCAGGCGGATCACAAAATTCTTGAATTTCAAGTCTGCGCTACTAGAGCCTATTGTTTCTTGTTTAAAGCTGTCCTAAGTTAATCTTTGAACTAGAATCAGTATCTAAGCAGTTTCAAGAAATGATTGATCACAGTAACAAATTGGCTCAGTATGCTTCTAAGGACCTTGTTAGCTCACCATGCAATCATTGTTATAAACTAAAATGTGATTTGGTTGCCTTGGATGAAAAATGTGTGAAGCTAACTAAGGACCTTCTAGAGACACAATCATCTGCTTGTATTGTGTGTCTTTGGGAAGAAGTCTAAGGGTTTGGTAGAGGCGCCTAGCAGCGTGAACCAATCTGCTAGATGAGGATCTGTCCCCCAAAGTCGGTGTGCGTGCACAAGCCAATCTTTCCTCTCTTTGTTGGTTCTTCTTCTGCTCCCTTACCTTCTGTTGTCCCTTCTTCCCCCTGCTCTTCTTGCACCTCTCTCTTTCGGGAGTGTCAGTATCTTATGAACACTCTCGAGAGGTTTGTAGGAGGCAAGAAGAAGCTCAATCTCATTCTAGACAAATCTAAAATTTGCAGATTTAATCAGGGTCTAGGATATGATATCCAGGAGGATATGAGGAAGCATCCACCTGTCGTGCTCAAAACCATAGCACCAGGTGTGATCAAAACTAAGCCCAGGACTGAGAAAGTCAATTTTAAGTCGTGGGTTTTGTTCAAAGGATTTCGACGACAAGGTGATTCCACTGCGGCTTGACCCCTCGGAAGGCGAAGTATCATTGCACCTACATCGGAAAGATGGACATTTAGTTGATCATTGCTTCAGCGCGCCAAGATCGCGTAGAGACCGTGTTGAGTCTCTTAGGCACATTCGTGGTCGACCCTAGATCTTGAGTGCACCTAAGACCAACACGAGGTCTAGATTTGTTCCATCGATGATTTTGGGCGACATCGAGGACTTGGTTTTTACGAGTTTTCGATTTTCATCCTCATGCTCCCTTTGGTCGTAACTCCGCCGTCACGAGGTAGATCTCGTTTTCCTTTCGAGATAGCTACTGCGGCAAGATCGACATATTCTTGGCACTTGACTCGCTCTCCCATAGCGATCGGATCCGAACAGGTGAGATCTTTGACTTGTTGAGTGGCAGAGAGCGTAGGGTAGATAGAGGTCGGTCTTGCTTGACTACTTCATCATTCGCCGTGTTACTCGGTATTGGGTGCCAAAATCTTTGTTGATTCACCCGAGATTGAGACTTTACTCTCTTTTGACTCGTGGTCGCCGGTGGGAAGGAAAGGTGCGGATTGTAGACTCGGTTGTTCACGTCATATTTGGAGATTCTCGTTGGTTTTCTTCCTAGCCGTGCTCCGGTGATGAGGCGATCACCTTGGAGATGCTTCATTTGGGCGCGTCATCGCTAAAGGTCTTGTGAGCATTAATGATTCTTTTATTTTAAAAGATGTTGCCTTAGTAAGTAAGCTGCAGTATAACTCGCTTTGGTCTCTCGACTTACGATGGCGGTTTCGAGGTGAGCTTTAAGAAAAACAATTACAAAATTCTTGATTCTTGGGTAGTCTAGTTTGCGGGATTTCTCGATATGGGAGGATCTTTCGTGCTGATTTTTACGGATCTTACGGTGATCCTCTCCGATGTTTAATTGCTTCGAATCCGTGATTTGACTTTACGGCATAGGAGACTTGGTCATATAGGATTTGATCATCGACCGAGTTAGCGCCACGATCTCATTCGTGGTTTGCCAAAACTCAAAATGGTCAAGGATCTTGTTTGTGCTCCTTAAGCACGGCAAAATGGTTCCGCTTCACATCCTCGATTCTGATGACTATGACGGATGCACTGTGTCAAGCTGCTCCATATGGACCTGATGGGACCGGCTAGAGTGCATCGATGGGAGGAAGTGGTGCGTACTTGTCGTGGTCGATGACTTCTCGAGGTATTCTTGGGTATTTTCTTAGCCTCGAAGGATGAGGCGTTTACTCTTTTTCGTGGTCTTTTTAGTAGGCTTCTGTTGAGCTCCCGGTGCATTACGAGCAATTCGACCGATAATGGCACCGAGTTCAAAATTCCTACTTTGAGAGTTTTGTGGTGAGGCAGTGTAGAGCACCAGTTCTCGTCTCCATCGTCCCCCAACAAAATGGCGGTGTGGAGAGGAAGAACCGTACCTTAGTCGAGATGGCGGGGCGATGCTTGATGAGTACTCTACACCTAGGAAGTTTTGGTGAGGCAATTGCTATTGCTTGTCATGTTTCTATGAGTTTTCTTGGGCACTCTTGCATCGCACTTCTTATGAGTTGAGATATGGCGAAAACCAGCGTCTCGCATTTTCGTGTGTTTGGTTGCAAGTGTTTTATTCTAAAGTGCAGGAACCTAGATAAGTTCGAGTCACGATCTTGTGATGGGATCTTTACGGGTTACTCGACTTCTTCTCGTGCCTATAGAGTGCAGGCTGAGTCTAGTAAATTGTTAGAATCTCGTGAGGTGACCTTGATGAGGCCATCCGAGGACTAGGCACGATATTTCGAGTTCCTTAGAGCGATCGAGTCCATCTTTGTGGGCGATGAGGAGGATGGAGATGAGGGTTGCTTGCAGATCCAGTTCCTTCTCCTCCTCTTGAGGTGCCTTCTTCCACCGCACCTCGAGGAGATCACCCTTACCTTCGCTTCTTACGAAGCTAGTGGCTCTGTCCTATCTCAAATGCGCTAATGAGGTAGAGACCACTTCTTCATCTCACCTGGACCTCCAAGACACATTCAAAAGGACCATCCTTGAGAGCGAGATAATTGGAGATCTCTTTGAGCGAGTCACTCGTTCAAAAGCGGCATGTCTCTATTCTGTCTCCATTACGCCTTTGTTGCCTCGTTTGAGCCCAAAGGCGTTTGTCATGCTCTTTTCGATGAGTCATGGACTAACGCCATGCACGAGGAATTGGAAAACTTTGAAAGGAACAAGGTGCGGTCCCTTGTTGAGCCCCTCAAGGTCACAATATCATTGGGACCAAATGGGTGTTCAAGAACAAGCAAAGTGAAGATGGGTTAGTCATTGAAACAAGGCTAGGGTAGCTTAGGGGTACTCTCAAGTTGAGGTCTAGATTTGAAGAGACTTTTGCCCCGTAGCTAGACTTGAAGCCATTAGAATCTCGCTTGCCTTTGCGGCTTCTAAGGGTTTCAAGCTTTACAGATGGATGTCAAGAGTGCCTTCCTCAATGGCCTTATTGAGGAAGAAGTCTATGTGAGACTGACCTCTGGTTTGAGAACCCCAAATACCCTAACCATGTCTCTGTGCTTTCCAAAGCTTTGTATGGACTCAAGCGAGCTCCCGAGCTTGGTATGAAAGACTTAAGTCTTATCTCACGAGCCATGGTTTTGAGATGGGTAAAATTGACAAAACCTTGTTCATCGCCGTCTTGGCACCGATCTTACCTCGTCGGATCTCGTGGATGACATTATCTTTGGCGGCTCCTCGCATGCTCTCGTTTCCCGTTTTCCGATGTCATGAGCTCGGAGTTTGAAATGAGCATGATGGGCGAGTTGAGCTTCTTCCTTGGCTTCCAAATCAAGCAGACTCGGGAGGTACCTTTCTTCATCAAGGCAAATACACTCGAGACCTCTGAGCGTTTGACATGAATGATGGAAAGCCGATATCAACCCAATGGCATCTACTGGTGCTCTGGATCCGGATGAAGGCGGCGAACTGTTGACCAAAAGGATTTCAGAGCATGATTGGCTCTCTCTTGTACCTCACGGCCTCGAGACCGGACATACACTTTTCGTGTGTCTTTGTGCTCGGTTTGAGCTTCTCCTCGCGTATCTCACCGTCGGCGGTGAAGCGCATCTTCGGTACCTTGAGCTACCATTGACTATGGTATCGGTACTCCTCCTCCTCTTGTCTATCTCTTAGAGCCTTCTCCGTCACGATTTATTTGGTGTAGGATAGATAGGAAGAGCACGCCGGCACTTGCCAATTCATTGGCACTTCTCTCGTCTCCGGTCGTCGAGGAAGCAATCCGGTGTTGCGCGATCCACTGCAGAGGCGAGCGTTCTGTCGCGGCCGATTCTTTGTAGCCAAGTGCTGGATGGTCTCGACCTGCAGATTTCGGGTTATCTATCATTGCGTTCCACTCTTACGTGATAACACGTCTGCGATTTGCATTGCCAAGAACCCGTGCAACATTCTCGGACCAAGCATATTGATATCGATATCACTTTCTTGAGACCATGTAGAGAAGGGTGACATTGTGCTCCGTTTGTGGAGAGTGAGCACCGGTTGGCATGATATCTTCACTAAGCCTCTGGGCGGCTCTCGGTTTTGACTCTGCGAGGAGAGCTTGGGGTGGTTTGTCCTTACGGAATTCTTTGTGGAGGGGAGCTTTGTGCTACTACTGTATTATATTATATTATATTATACTCTTACTCCTTTCTGGTTGCATTTTCGGTGAAGTCCTTCCGGCATAGGTTAGAGTGGTTCTCTTGCCACATTGCTTTGTTGCTACTTCTTGTCTTGTGCTTCTAGGATCTTGCTTATTAGTGTCTCTTCCTCTCTAAGTAGAGCTTACTCACTTCTTATAGGTTCTAGCGGTCGGGTCACCCTTGGGTAGACAGGGCGATGTTTGCTCCTTAGTGTATGAGTTGATCGGTGATAGTCCTAGAATCATATGGGGTAGATAAGAACACATGTCGGCGATAGTTTTCTCTATATCTTTCTATGCTCTAAAGGATGCCTTTTACATTTTACTTATCGATTCTCGTTTTTGTTCCTTTGGTTCGGGGAGTTATTCTTGGTTATTCCATACTCTTAATTTTGTCATAACTCAACTTTGAATTAAAAGAAGCATCTCATTCAAGGGAATCGGATTTTTGTGCATTTCATTCCGTATTGCATTATAATCAAATGGAGCCTTGTTTATTATCCCTTATGATATGTTTTCACTGTTTTACATCTTGCCATGATTTATGCTAAACCGCTAGATCTATCATGACTTTTTATGTGTAGTTTAGTCTTTGCCATGCTAAGATGTTTAAAAATGCTAAACTTGAATTAAAATCTTGTCATGATAGCTCTTGAGACTAGTCAGTTGAAACTATCCTTTTATGATTTTCGCCATGTCAAGTAGGTGAGTTGAGTCTGAATCTCTTTTGAACTTTTGAGTAAGCTATGTCGGTTTGTTAAGAAACATGACTTATCTCTAATCATTGGTCTAAAAACTTCAAAAGCAAAATGATCTCTTTTGTGCGAAAAAAACTGATCTCACCAAATCTTTCTCATGAGACGGCTTGCCATTGCACTAGGCATGAACTCAGGGGGAGCCTTGGATGACCTAAGATCACCTCCTTAAGTCTGTTGCTTGGAGTGGTCGCATAAGGCTCGGGATCTAGCACATGGCCCAAAAAAAATGGTTGAAGCTCAGGAGGCAGTTGTGGATGGCACCTAGTCGAGCTTGCTTTCTTGAGATAAAACCATAAAAGTCTTGAGAAAAAGAAAAATGTGCTAAAATTGCTTATCTTCAAAGAGACCGAGTTCTGGATAAAATGAGTCCTTCTTCAACTGGTAGCACTCTAAACTGTTCAGTATGAGTCTTCTTGGTTCAACTTAGATTATTTGACATGGCTTGCATCATCCTTGGATATTCTTAGCTAGATTTCAATCTTGACTTATTTGACCTGCTAAAGAATTGGATCATTAATCAGATTATGGATTTTCTGTCTTAGCTATTCTCTACATCAATTGTCATGATCTTGATAGCATTCTTCTGTGTTATGGCTTGGTGTAATTTTCTAATAATCATTTTGGATAATCTACATGGCTCCTAATGCTTAAAATGAACATCATATAGTCTTTTCCTCCCTTTTCTACATATTGATGATTTTATTGCCAAAGGGGGAGAATTTTTTGTGAGAAAAAGCCTTCTGGAGAAAAGCCTTGAGTTTTGTGCGAAAATTGCTCTTTCATCTCATCTCAAGTCTTTCTCTTTTGTCAACTTGGTCTTGAGCTTAACTACTCTTGTTTAGACCTTGGTTGACTGTAATCTCAAACTCATCTTATGCTTTTTCGGTAATTGTCAATATACTCATCAAGGGGGAGATTGAGAGACCATGTGAGAGGTCCTCCACTCTGAGTGATGAGTATTTGACAAGTGTGTTGATTAGATTGAGAGTTGAGTTTTTCGGTTTGGACTATTTACGTCTTTGAGTCGTGGAAATCGGAACTACATTGTGTATGGAGCGGAAGTTCCGATAAATCGAACTCTGGCGTTGGAAATAGGAACTTCCGTTTTCCCGGTTTTGAGTTGGTGAAGGAAATCGGAACTTCCGCACAAGGAGTAGCGAGTGTCCGATATCCGACTTTGAGTGTTCTCTCGAGGTACCAAATCGGAATCAAATATCTGGAAAGTCGGTTGTTCGGATATCGAAGTACCGCAGATGTTGAGTGCGGAACTTCCGATAATCTGACAGTCGCGGTTGTTCGAAATCGGAACTTCATTTGTGGTAAGTCGGAACTTCGATTGTGTCGAAGCGCGAGAGAAGAATATTTTGTGTTTTTGATTTTGTATGAGTTTGAGTCTTATACAAATATTGATGCTATAATATTGTGCAATGCTATGTGATGTGTTTTTATGCGTGTTGATCGCGGGGCATCAAGATGGAGTCGTGGCAAGACACGTGGACGGACTAAGCGCAGGAGGCGTTGAGGTCGAGCGGTCGGGATGTGTCGAAGGCGGCGTGAATCTTGAAGCGGTTGCGAGTCGTGCACAACAAGGTGTACGGAGGCTTCGGAAGGTGCGCAAAGGCGAAAGGGTCTTTTATAAGCGGCAAAAGTGGAGGCGGTTCCGTTCGGGTGTAGCGGGCTTAATGGGTTGGAGGCCCATTAGCAAAGGCTATAAATAGGGGAGAACCCTGGAGTTAGGGTTAGACCTTTTGATAGAAAATTAGGGTTAGCTCTAGAAAAGGATTTGTTTTGCTTTTTGAGAGCTTGTTGAGAGGAGAGTATGAAGCTGAAACCTATTGTAATCTTTCCTCTTTGCGTTACCTCTGTAATCCATGTTTCAATCCAATGAAATCTGAGGTTTCGATTATCTGATTTTGCAACTCTCTCTCTCTCTCTGTTCATGTTGAATATCTAGGGTTTTGGCATATCTTTTGATTCGTTTTATGAGATAGCATGAAACTTAATATCTAGAATCGTTTTGGTATTGCTATTACTTCCTCAAAGTTTCATGCTCTAAGAATCGAGAATCTCGCTTATCATTGGTTTTGGTCTTTCTTGCCCTTCTTCAAGAAATCCGTTTTTGGTTCGATTATTGAATCTTTGGTTGCGATTCTTCTCCATAAGGTCAAGATGGTGTTTAGGATGATGTCTGTAAAACTTGACTGAGAAGAGCATTCAAGATTAAGTAGTTTGGATTTTTGGGCAAAAACCGAGCGTTACATTCTTGGTCGGGATAATCGAGCTTCCGATTTTATGCGTGAAGTACATAAGCGGAACTTCGCGATATACAACGGAACTACATAGCGGAACTTCCGCAATCTCTGCCGGAACTTCCGATTTCGGAAAAACGACTGAAACTTGTTTTGTTATTTGATCTTGCTTCATTTACTTTGTTTAGATCTTCAGAGATCTTTGTAGGCTGGTTTTAAATACAGTGAAGGGGAGTATTAATTTTTAGGCTCCATTCACCCCCCCCTCTGTTGCCATTTCGGTCCTTCAGAAGTCTTATTACATCATCGACGCTTGGGACATCTATCATTACAGTGTTTAAGTCAGTTATACCCAATTTGTTCAAAAGGGTGGACAAGAGTAAACTTGTGTGTGATGCTTGTGAGTTTGGAAAGCATACACGGTCTACATATAGTAGCATTGGTCTTCGGAGTTATGAACCTTTTCTATTAATACATTCAGTTGTTTGGGGTCCGTGCACAGTTACTTCTGTGAGTAGTTTTAAGTGGTTTGTCACATTCATTGATTGCTATACTCGTATGACTTGGATTTATATGATAAAACACAAGAGCGAGGTCGTTCGATGTTTTCAGAACTTCCATATGATGGTTGCCACTCAGTTTGATGCAAAAGTTTGGATTCTTCGATCAGATAATGGAACTGAATATGTCAATAAGGAGTTTGCAGCATATGTCTCAGACGAGGGAATACTTTATCAGACTACTTGTCCAGGAACCCCACCTCAGAATGGAGTGGCTGAAAGGAAGAATCGACATTTGTTGGAGGTAGCATATTCACTCATGTTTAAGATGAATGTGCCAAAGGTATTGTGGAGCGAGGTAGTAATGACGGCAGTGTATCTCATCAATCGCATGCCGTCTCGAATACTCGGGATGAGGTCTCCAGTTGAACTTCTTTTGGATCAGCGAGAGTTCAAGGTACCTCCCAAGGTGTTTGGCTGTGTGTGTTTTATACGAGATCACCGACCAACAGTTGGCAAGCTGGATCCACAGGCATTGAAATGCATCTTTATAGGCTATTCATCAAGTCAGAAGGGCTATAGATGCTGGAACCCAGTTGAACAAAAGTTGTTCGTGGGTATGGATGTGATGTTCCAGGAGTTTGAGCCTTACTATATGAGTGGAGGTACTCTTGATCAGTTTTTAGAGTTATCTCCTATCACTAAGGGTGGCAGTCAAGAGGGGGAGAACAAGAAGAGTCAACGAGAAGAAGAAGTCATTTTGGGGACAATTCCGTGCCCAAACCTAATGGAATATGTGAGAAATCGAAAAGAATTAAAGGTTTATCAGCGAAGACGCTTTGGAAAACAAGGGGAGAAGCAGAGAGACAAGCAGTCAACATTTGAGACACCAACGGCGGAGCTTTCTGAACAACCAGCCTTGCCAGTTGATCCAGTCCCAAATTCCTCCTCAGGTCTCTCTCCATCAAGTTCCTTACCTCCCCTTGGGGCAAGTGGTAATGTTGATTCTAATCACTTGGTAAATGTTGGTTCTAATCACTCCCATCTAGAGTTACCACTTGCACATCGTAGGGAAACTAGATCTAATGCAGGAAAGCCTCCAGTCCGGTATGGCTTTGAGTATGACATTGTAAATTTCATCTCATATTCTCATATCTCACCTGCATATAACGCATTCATTACATCTCTTTAGACCGTGCATGTTTCCAAGGATTAGCGAGCTGCTAAGCAAGATCCTAAGTGGAAGGATGCCATGAAGAAGGAATTTACTGCACTTCAAAAGATCAAGACATGGGATCTTGTTCCACTTCCAGCAGGAAAAAGGGCAATGGGATGCAAATGTGTGTTTACAATTAAGCAAACTCCTGAAGGCAAGATAGTGAGATACAATGCACGGTTGGTGTAACATCCCTATTTTCAGAGCTTGAAAATCTTTTAAATAATGGTAGCAAGAAAATTCATCATTTGGAATTATTTGAATATTAATTTAAAAAGCTTAATATGGACTTTAAGGACAAATTGATTTAATGTGCTTAATCCCAACATCAACAATTGTCAAAACTATTTTATTTAGATTCTATATGCTTGGTTATATTTTATAGAATTTTCTGGAATTTTTTCAAAGTCATTTGCTATTTTCTAATTGCTATTTGCATTTTCTGGATTTATTTAAAAGAAAAACATATTTTAAATCCTTGAAAAGATCGGGCCAAGCCCAAGACTATTCCTCGCCTCGGCCCACTCCCGCAGCCCATTCCCGCCTTGAGCCGCTGGATCTCCGCCGCGTGTCCCCTTAGCGCGATCGCACGCTCGCGCTGCGCCCGCCCTCGCTCGCTCCCAGCCCTTGGATCCCGTCGTCGGTTACGCCGCGCGCGCGCGCATCCGCCTCGTCTCTCTGTCAAGTGGGACCGCCGAGGCATCGTCTTTGCCACACCCTTCGTCCGAGCCGCCACGACAAGTGGGTCCCACCAAACTTGTTCATCGTCTCCGATCGGGACTTCGCCCGATTCTTCGCGCGCGCCGCCGCCGTCCTCGACATGGGTTCTAGGGTTTCTCGGCCCTATTTAAAGCCGCGCCCGTGTCACGAGGATCGCATCCACTTCCGCCGCCTTTCGCCCACAGCCTCTAACCCTAGATCGTCGTCGTTTCGCCGGAATCGAAGCTTCAACCTCAGCACCGCCGTGAGCCTCTTCGCCGGATTGCGCAGCCACCGGTGAGCTTCAGCCGCCACCGAGCCCACCCCTGAGTTCGTCTCGCCAAGGGCAACCCTGTGCGCACGTTCGTTGCCCCTGGGAAGCCCTACCTCGCCGCCGCCGCCATCAGCCGCACCGCTCCGCCGCTCCTCGTGTCGCCGCCGCCGTTCTGGTCATCTCCGGCAAGAAGCGACCGCGTCACCAGAATCGCCAGGTCGCACTGAGTCCAGAGCGCACCTCCGCCACCGCCGAGTCGCCGTCATCCGCCGCATCCGTGGTCGCCGGAGTGTCGCCGTCGTTTTGCCTCCGTGGTCGCCACGTGTGCGACCACCTCATCCTCGATCTTTGGCGTGTCACTGCGTGGCCGCCACATCGGCCGCGTGGCTCGGCCCACCGCCACCCTCACCTCGGCTCGGTGAACCCACCCACCGTGAGCGAGAGGTCGACTGATGGGTCCCACTGCCGCTTTTCTTTAAATTTAATTCCTTTTCCGAAATTCTACTGACGCAAGCATTGCGCAATAATTCGATTTTCCTTTATAAAATTAATTCGGGAAATTCGAGAAAATCTAATTTAGGGTTTTATTGATTTTCCAATCTTCCAAAGCCCATATCTTTTGCATCCGAAGTCCAATTGAGCCCATTCAAATTTGTAAATTTATATAAAATTCAGATCTATTTATTTATGAATTTTATTTAATTTTTGGAGTTTGTTTTGCCTCTGTTATTTATTTGTTTTGTTTCTTTTGTCTCGTTTGCGAGTAGACGTCGATACTTCGGGGAATTTTTCAGAAGAAGGAGCACCTCAAGACCAGGACCAATATCTAGATCTATTCCAAGGCAAGTTATACCTTTGATCATTTTGAACCCAGTTTTCAAAATACTTTGTTTCAATGTATTGCATTCTATTTCAAGTATTTATTTAAATGCTTTTGGGTGTAGTTATTAATCCAAATTGTTATGCCACCTTGTCTATTGTATGCCATGATCTTTTGTCACCCTAGGTTGATTAATTATTAGTTGGTATTATCGTAGCACCAACGTGGGTTGGTTAGATACGATTAGACTGCTTAGCCATGCCACGAGTCATCATTTCATGTGAGAGTTGCAATTATGAACTTGAATAAGTGATTATGGAACTGTGTGATGAATCTGTGTGTGCTGTGTGCTATTACTCGTTGGTGGCATGTGTTGCACTTAATCAACAGGTGGAAAAGATTTAGACCGAGGCAAGTGGTGGATTCTGTGTGAATGGTGGATCTGTGTGATATAAACTTTGTGATGTGGGAAAATGGAAGTCTTGCCTTAGTCAATTAAGGACTTAACTTTGTGCGCCATTGAACTGGCCTTCTGCATGCGACCACATGCCTAGTATGGGTGGCCTGACTTAGTAAGTTATGGAGTCTTGACATTGACAACTCAGTTGTATTTAAGCTATGTGATGAATTTGGAGGTGTGATATGTCACATCGCGGAACAGTCATTTGCATCCTCGTCCAATGGTGTGTGTCGTTCCAAGGTTTGTGTGTACAAATTGACTACGATAAAGCACACCAGAGTGTCATTGTTTGAGATGAAGTCTCGAAAGGTTTTGTTGTGATCAACTCGATCCGGTTGGTTTCATCGTGTGGGTAAAGTGTACAACCTCTGCAGAGTGTTTAAACCAATCTATTCGAATAGCCGCCCTCGGTTATGGACATGCTCGGAATTTCACACGAGGGTAGATTTTTATAAAACAAATGGGAAGGGTCAGCTGTGTGAGATAACTTGTTCAGCTGTGTGAAAGAACTTGATTAGACTGTGTGTCCTTTGTGAAATCAATTGTTAACTTATTATTGTCTATTTGTTTTGAATTACGCTTTCAATCTATTATTTGTATTCAATTGCAAATGTTGCATTTCTGCAAAATAACCACAGAAGCCATTCCTTTGGAATAAGCCATCATGTATAAATGCATTCTGTGGTATGACTTGCGAGTACGGTGTGTACTCACTCTTGCTAAACAAATCAACAGAAGTGGAGGAGTCGTCGCCTGCTTTTGAAGAGGAATTCTACGAAGGTTGAGCGTTAGGGTCTTGATCCCAGTCGGTTGTCTGTGGTAAATTGATGGGAGCCACCGGAGTTTATTTCGTTTCCGCTGCAGTTTATTTCTTTATTGTCAGCCTTGCATGGCTTAATAAATGTAAAACTCGACCGTAAGGTCCCAACAGTTATTTGTTATTTAAATGTACTCGTTTATTCTTATATTCGTTGTATGGATGTGATATTTCATCAATGTTGACACTGTGTGCACTAGCGTGATCCTGGACTAGTGCAGAATACACAGAGGGTCCAGATTTGCATATTTGGGTCCCGACAGAGGTGGTATCAGAGCCATATTGGTATGAGGTCTTGACCCTAGTTAGATTGGCCGTTCTTAGTGAGTCCAAAACTATTTTCTAAAGCAAATATTAACTTGCAAGATTAATTGAACTCTTTAACTCATCTCATGTCTCTCTTGGCTCAACTATTGCTGAAATTCTTTCTCTCCCATTGTTTTAAAGTTGTTTTCATATCCTTGTCCATCTTGACAGATGCCTCGTCTTGAGTTATGGAGAGCGCAAGGGAGGACTTGCCGAGCTTTGGAAGTTGCTACAAGTACTTGGAGGGTTCGATCGTCCATTGTACCGTGGCGGTGCTTGGATTGTGAACGCCGAGATCGTGGAGTGATCGCCATTTGACCATCTACGCCAGCAAAGACACCAAGGCAAGCAAACCATTGAACATCTCACTCGAAGGAGTATTTGGATTGAAGCAATCCAGAGTCTTCACGCCTTGCCATCCCGAGGATCGCAACATCTACTCTCGAGCTTCGTGACACGCTTTTCCGTTATCATCCCCGCACATCGACGTGGATCTTGCCGCACGTTTTCCGTCTCACGAAGGAGAAGACAACGCCACCGTCGTGCATCTCGCCCGATTCGCCGCTCAGAGGAATCGTTGGAGTTAGCCGCTCTGAATCGAGTGTACCTATGAGACTCTTCAGAGAGTCAAGAAAGGATCGCCATATTAGAAGAAACTCTTTATGGACGACACGAAGAAGACATCAAGAGGAAGACCTGAAGAAGGCGATGGACCGGTGAACTGTAAGAGCCAGCAGAGGCAAGCAGAGCCGAAGCACCAAGAAGACTGCACTGTGGACACTGCTCCTATTGCACCATCCGGGACATCGGATCGGTTTGCGAGGATGCCACCACTTTCAGTCTACAAAGAAAGCGGGAGCACCGTCAAGGCATGGAGGCTATTTGATTGAGTAGTCTGTTCGCGTTGTTTGAGCTTAGCCGCTTTATGTCTTGAGTCGCCTTTAGGCGGTAGTTTGGTGTGCTTAAGTTCGTCCTTATTTTTGTGTGCAAGTATGAGCCGCAAAGGCCCTTAGGCATTTGTTGCAAGCCATACTATTATCTTAATCAAAATAAGAGTTTCATTGAGCTTTCTTAAAATATGTTGGGTTTTACCTACCCCGCTTAGTTCTACAACTTATCTCGTGCTTGCTACCTTATCTAACCCTTGAGATTCACAGATGGTTCGGACACGTCAAGTGCGCAAGTGGTTACGATACTCGATGTCGGAAGGACGGAGCAAATCCTCAGCAGCGGTTCCACCACAAGCACCTTCATCGATCCGCAAAATTTTGGAGCATTCATGACACTCGCACTCCGGTGATGTACACCATGATGAATCGGATGCAAGCTATGAATAATCGAACAACAACAATCAAGATCACAATGGAGCCCCAGCTTGCTCATGGTCACAATGGATCATCCAAGTTGGCGGAGTTTATGAGGACCCGCCCACCAACCTTTTCTGGACATGTCTCACCAGTAGAAGCTGATGATTGGCTTCGTGTTATTGAGAGAAAATTGCTGATCACTCAATGCAGCGATCATGAAAAAGTTCTCTAACGCCTCTCACAGATGGAAGGCATTGCCGCCGAATGGTGGGAAAACTTTGTGCTTGCGCGCATGGAACGCCGCAAGATATTACTTGGGAAGAGTTCACAACCGCCGCCAAGATCATGTACCGTAAGGAATCATGGATCTAAAGAAGGATGAATTCCGTGCTCTCAAGCAAGGAGGAATGTCAGTGATCGACTACCTCAACAAATTCTCTCAACTTGCTCGATATGCTGCAGAAGATGTCGCCACTGACAAGGCTCGTCAGAGTCGTTTTCTGAAAGGATTGAACACGGACTTCAAGTCAACTTGATCGCCCACACCTTTCCCGATTTTCAAGAGTTGATCAACAAGGCTTTGATTTTAGAGGATAAGCGTAAGGAATTGGAAGATCATCGTAGCGCAGAATGGCTCAAAGAAGGAAGTCACCAACCCCACTAAGGGCAAGAATGATTCCACCGCAGTTTAGCCGTTTTCCACCACGCACTCGCGGACCACCGCACCAACTTCAAAGACTCGCCCGATTGCTCGTAACTTCCGCAACCCCGCACTACCAACCCCAATCCAAGAAGCAACCCACGTAATACAACCGAGTTTGCTTTACTCGCCGTCGGCGGGGCATTTCGCCAACCGATGTCCGCAGAATGGGACTATCACCCGAAGACGCTTCAACCTTGGGAACACACCACCAAGACGCAAGATAAGGCAACCATCAAGGAACTTCTCAAGCTACGGTCAATCCGGAGGAGCACCGCCATCGGTGGTCGAGGCCGTGTCAACCACGCCACTCTCGAAGGAGCCCAAGAAGCACCGACGTTGTCTCGGGTAAGTTCCTAGTAAATTCAAGACATGCATCGCCTGTTTGATTCGAGCTTCGCATTCGCTTGTTTCGGAATTTTTGCAACTAAGAACAAATTGGAAGTTATGCATCTTAAGCATACTCTGTTAGTCCAATACCGAGCAGAGCTAAGTTCTAAAGTTGGATGTTTAGGAGCTAGGCTACTCATAGTCGGAGTTGAGTTTCTAGCCAACCTAATAGTTCTAGACACTCGCACCATAGATGTCATCCTTGGTATGGATTGGTTATCCAAACATAAAGCAAGATACTAGATTGTGGCCAAGAGCCGTGACAATTGATGATACCACAGAAAGAAAGTAGAATTTCTAGCCACCTCAAGACGTGATGGACATTTGGTAGTCAACGATCAAGACAGTTTCTTTGGAAGATGTACCGTAGTAAAAGATTATCGGACGTATTTCGTAAGAATTACGGGAATGCCACCGACCGTGACATTGAGTTTGTCATCGATCTAGTGCCGTGAACAAAGCACCAATTTCAAGAGACCCTATCGGATGCGGTCGATGAACTTGTGGAAATGAAGAAGCGGATAGAAGAACCATCGAGAAAGGTTTTGTAAGACCTAGTTCGCCGCCATGGGGAGCACTGCTTTGTTCGTCAAGAAGAAAGATGGAAGTATGAGAATGTGTATCGATTATCGTTCTCTCAACGAAGTCACCATCAAGAACAAGTACCCATTGCCCGTAATAGATGATTTGTTCGACTGGATGAAAGGAGCCGAGTATTCTCCAAGATCGATCGCGATCAAAGTTACCATCGATTGAAGATTTGCCCTAAGGATGTACCAAAGACCGCTTTCTCAACCCGGTATGGACATTATGAATTTCTAGTCATGTCTTTTGGATTGACTAATGCCCCTGCCTATTTCATGAACATGATGAACAAAGTATTCATGGAATATTTGGATAAGTTCGTGGTAGTATTCATTGATGATATTTTGGTATACTCAAAGTCAGAAGAAGAACATACAGGACATTTGAGATTAATCCTGGAAAAGCTCAGAGGACATCAGTTGTATGCCAAGTTCAGCAAGTGTGACTTTTGGAAGAAGAAAGTTGATTTTCTCGGTCATGTAATGACAGCCGAAGGAGTAGCAGTTGACCCCGGAAAGGTTAAAGCTGTAATGAATTGGGAGCAGCCCAAGACGGTTACTCAAATTCGTAGTTTCTTGGGAATGGCAGGATACTATCGTCGTTTCATTGAAGGGTTCTCAACGATTGCTAAGCCTCTTACGCAATTATTGAAGAAAGAGAAGAAGTACATTTGGACCCCAGCTTGTGAAGAAAGTTTTCAAGAATTGAAGAAACGTCTGACTTCAGCCCCAGTGCTAGTTTTGCCGGATATTAGTAAGGATTTTGATATCTACTGTGATGCTTCGCGTCAAGGACTAGGATGTGTCCTTATGCAAGAAGGAAGAGATGTCGCTTATGCGTCAAGGCAATTAAGACCTCATGAAGAGAACTATCCTACCCATGATTTGGAACTAGCTCGTAGTGCATGCCTTGAAGATTTGGCGTCATTATCTCATCGGTAATCGCTGTGAAGTCTACACAGATCATAAGAGCCTGAAGTACATTTTCACTCAGTCTGATTTGAACATGAGACAGAGAAGATGGTTGGAATTAATAAAGGATTATAATCTTGGAATCCATTACCATCCTGGTAAGGCCAATGTAGTTGCAGATGCACTGAGTCGTAAGAGCTACTGCAATGCTCTGGAAGTAAAAGAGTTGTGTTCGTAACTTGGGAGGAATTCCGAAGCTCTGACTAGAAGTTGTTCGGAAGGATTTGTGGCCAATTTGGAAGTACAGTCTACTCTGGAGAAACAGATTCGTGAAGCTCAACCTAAGGATTCTGAGTTTGCTGATCTCAAGAAGAAGATGTCAGAAGGAAAATTTAAAGACTTTACCACAGATGATCGGGATATACTGTGGATCAATGGACGTATCTGTGTACCGGATATTGATGGATTAAGACAGCTGATTCTGAAGGAAGCCCATGATTCAAAGTATTCAATTCACCCTGGAAGCACTAAGATGTATCAGGATGTTAAGAATAAGTTTTGGTGGCCAAACTTAAAGCGAGACGTCGCAGAGCTCGTTGCCTTATGCGACGTGTGTCAGAAAGTAAAGGCCGAACATCAGAGACCAGCAGGATTGCTACAACCGCCAAGATACCGTAATGGAAGTGGGAAGAGATCGGTATGGATTTTATTACGGTTTACCCAAGACTCAATCAGATATGATTCGATTTGGGTAATAGTGGATCGCTTGACTAAGGTTGCCCATTTCTTGCCGTCAAAACCACTTACTCAGAGACCGCTTGGCGGAATTGTATATGACAAAATCGCTACCGCACGGTGTGCCTAAGAAGATAGTGTCGATCGAGGATCTCAATTCACCTCTCGCTTTTGGCGAGTCTACATGAAGCCCAGGAACTCATCTCAATTTCAAGATCGCTTATCATCCACGCATGGATGGACAGATGAAAGAGTCAACCAGATATTAGAAGATATGTTAAGAGCATGTGCCTTAGCTAATGCTACCGTTGGGATAAAAGTTTGCCGTATGCGAAATTCTCGTACAACAACAGATTATCAAGCCGGTTTGCAAATGTCACCATTTGAAGCTCAGACGGTCGCGGCTGCAGAACTCCGTTGAATTGGTCGAGACAATGAACGTAGTGTTCGGGCCGATATTATTCAGAAGTCAAGAACAAGTTGCTATGATCGAGAGAGGTTAAAGATAGCCCATCCGTGCAAAAGAGTTATGCCGATAATCGCTGCCGTGACCTCGACTTTGAACCAGAGGATTTTGTGTATCTTCGAGTTACTCCGCCAGAGGTGTTAAGAGATTCCACACCAAAGGGAAGCTTGCTCCAAGGTATGTGGGTCCATTCAAGATTTTGGAACGCCGTGGAGAAGTTGCGTACTCAGCTTGAGCTACCACGATCGTTAGCGAGTGCATGATGTCTTTCATGTCTCTCACCAAGAAGTGTCTTCGTGTGCGGAAGAGCGCACTCGCTGGAGTCAATTGAATCAAGGAGGATCTCACGTACAAAGAGCAGCCTGTCAGTATTTTGGATGTCGCAGAGCGCCGCACCAGAAGCAAGACTGTTCGTTTCTGCAAAGTCCAGTGGAGTAACCACTCAGAAGGAGAAGCAACGTGGGAACGTGAAGAAGAGTTGAAATCCGAGTTCCCTAGCCTTTTCTCTAGCTAGCAGGAATCTCGGGACGAGATTCGTTTAAGGGGGAGGTTTGTAACATCCCTATTTTTGAGCTTGAAAATCTTTTAAATAATGGTAGCAAGAAAATTCATCATTTGGAATTATTTGAATATTAATTTAAAAAGCTTAATATGGACTTTAAGGACAAATTGATTTAATGTGCTTAATCCCAACATCAACAATTGTCAAAACTATTTTATTTAGATTCTATATGCTTGGTTATATTTTATAGAATTTTCTGGAATTTTTCCAAAGTCATTTGCTATTTTCTAATTGCTATTTGCATTTTCTGGATTTATTTAAAAGAAAAACATATTTTAAATCCTTCGAATAAAGATCGGGCGAAGCTCAAAGACTATTCCTCGCCTCGCCCACTCCCGCAGCCCATTCCCGCCTTGAGCGGCTGGATCTCCGCCGCGTGTCCCTTAGCGCGATCGCGACGTCGCATGCGCTGCGCCCGCCGCCGCTCCCGGCCCTTTGATCCCGTCGTCCGGTTCGCCGCTCGCGCGCGCGCCGCCTCGCCTCTCTCTGTCAAGTGGGACCGCCGAGGCATCGTCTTTGCCACACCCTTCGTCCGAGCCGCTGCCCGACAAGTGGGTCCCACCAAACTCTTGTTCATCGTCTCCGACGGGACTTGCTCCGATTCTTCGCGCCCGCCGAAATCCTCGACATGGGTTCTAGGGTTTTCGGCCCTATTTAAAGCCGCGCCGTGTCACGAGGATCGCATCCACTTCCGCCGCCTTTCGCCTACGACCTCTAACCCTAGATCGCCGTCGCCACGGAATCGAAGCTTCAACCTCAAGACCGCGTGAGCCTCTTCGCCGGATTGCACGACCACCGGTGAGCTTCACCGCCACCGAGCCCACCCCGAAGTTCGTCTCGCCAAGGGCAACCCCAGGCGCGACGCTCGTTGCCCGGGAAGCCCTACCTCGCCGCCGCCATCACCGCACCGCCTCGCGCTCCTCGTGTCGCCGCCGCCGCTACGGTCATCTCGGCAAGAAGCGACCGCGTCACCGTAATCGCCAGTCGCGACCGAGTCCAGAGCGCACCTCGCCACCGAAGTCGCCGTCATCCGCCAGATCCGTGGTCGCCGGAGTGTCGCCGTCGTTTTGCCTCCGTGGGCGCCCACGTGTGCACCACCTCATCCCGATCTTTGGCGTGTCACCGCGTGGGCCGCCACATCGCCGGGCCGCGTGGCTCATCCACCGCCACTCACTCTCGGCTCGGTGAACCCACCACCGTGAGTCGAGAGGTCGATGGGTCCCACTGTCGCTTTTTCTTTAAATTTAATTCCTTTTCCGAAATTCTCGGTGACGCAAGCATTGCGCAATAATTCGATTTTCCTTTATAAAATTAATTCGGAAATTCGAGAAAATCTAATTTAGGGTTTTATTGATTTTCCAATCTTCCAAAGCCCATATCTTTTGCATCCAAGTCCAATTGAGCCCATTCAAATTTGTAAATTTATATAAAATTCAGATCTATTTATTTATGAATTTTATTTAATTTTTGGAGTTTGTTTTGCCTCTGTTATTTATTTGTTTTGTTTCTTTTGTCTCGTCATGCGAGTAGACGTCGATACTTGGGAATTTTTCAGAAGAAGGAGCACCTCAAGACCAGGACCAATATCTAGATCTATTCCAAGGCAAGTTATACCTTTGATCATTTTGAACCCGTTTTCAAAATACTTTGTTTCAATGTATTGCATTCTATTTCAAGTATTTATTTAAATGCTTTTGGGTGTAGTTATTAATCCAAATTGTTATGCCACCTTGTCTATTGTATGCCATGATCTTTTGTCACCCTAGGTTGATTAATTAGTAGTTGGTATTATCGTAGCACCAACGTGGGTTGGTTAGATACGATTAGACTGCTTAGCCATGCCACGAGTCATCATTTCATGTGAGAGTTGTAATTATGAACTTGAATAAGTGATTATGGAACGTGTGATGAATCTGTGTGTCTGTGGTGCTATTACTCGTTGGTGGCATGTGTTGCACTTAATCAACAGGGTGGAAAAAGATTTAGACTGAGGCAAGTGGTGGATTCTGTGTGAATGGTGGATCTGTGTGATATAAACTTTGTGATGTGGGAAAAACTGGAAGTCTTGCCTTAGTCAATTAAGGACTTAACTTTGTGCGCCATTGAACTGGGCCTTACTGTACGACCACATGCCTAGTATGGGCTGGGCCTGACTTAGTAAGTTATGGAGTCTTGACATTGACAACTCAGGTTGTATTTAAGCTATGTGATGGGTGGAGGTGTGATATGTCACATCGCGGGACGGTTCATTGCATCCTCGCCCAATGGTGTGTGTCGTTCCAAGGGTCGTGTGTACAAATTGACGGCATAAAGCACACCAGAGTGTCATTGTTTGAGATGAAGTCTCGAAAGGTTTTGTTGTGATCAACTCGATCCGTTGGTTTCATCGTGTGGGTAAAGTGTACAACCTCTGCAGAGTGTTTAAACCAATCTATTCGAATAGCCGCGTCCTCTGCTATGGACATGCTCGGAATTTCACACGAGGGGTAGATTTTTATAAAACAAATGGGAAGGGTCAGCTGTGTGAGATAACTTGTTCAGCTGTGTGAAAGAACTTGATTAGACTGTGTGTCCTTTGTGAAATCAATTGTTAACTTATTATTGTCTATTTGTTTTGAATTACGCTTTCAATCTATTATTTGTATTCAATTGCAAATGTTGCATTTTTGCAAAATAACCACAGAAGCCATTCCTTTGGAATAAGCCATCATGTATAAATGCATTCGTGGTATGACTTGCGAGTACGGTGTGTACTCACTCTTGCTAAGCAAATCAATGTATGGAGGAGTCGTCTTTGCTTTTGAAGAGGAATTCTACGAAGGTTGAGCGTTAGGGTCTTGATCCCGCCATTTGCTCGTGGTAAATTGATGGGAGCCACCGAGTTTATTTCGCTTCACGCAGCTTTATTTCTTTATTGTCAGCCTTGCATGGCTTAATAAATGTAAAACTCGACCGTAAGGTCCCAACAGTTATTTGTTATTTAAATGTACTCGTTTATTCTTATATTCGTTGTATGGATGTGATATTTCATCAATGTTGACACTGTGTGCACTAGCGTGATCCTGGACTAGTGCAGAATACACAGAGGGTCCAGATTTGCATATTTGGGTCCCGACAGTTGGTTGCAAAAGGTTATAGTCAAACATATGAGATAGACTATGATGAGACCTTTGCACCAGTGGTGAAGATGAGCACGGTAAGAACGTTGATTTCCTGTGCAACTAACTTCGGATGGCCTCGACATCAGTTGGATGTGAAGAATGCTTTTCTACATGGTGATTTACAAGAGGAGGTATACATGGAGATTTCTCCAGGCTATAAGAATAGGCAGACTAAGAGGAAAATGTGTAAACTCAAAAAGTCTTTATACGGTCTGAAGCAGTCTCCAAGGGCATGGTTTGATAGATTCAGACGTGCAGTCTGTAGTATGGGCTATTCTCAATGCAATGGAGATCATACTGTGTTTTATAAGCATAGATGATCATATATCACCATATTAGCAGTCTATGTTGATGATATTGTGATTACTGGAGATGATGCCGAAGAAATCAAGTTCTTGAAGGAGAAACTAGGAGAGACATTTTAGGTGAAAGATCTTGGACCTCTTTGATATTTTCTTGGGATTGAGATTACTCGTTCTTTGAATGGTATAGTTCTCTCCCAGAGGAAGTATGTCCTTAATCTGCTGGCAGAAACAGGTATGCTTGGGTGTCGCCCTATTGCTTCATCTATTGATAGGAATCACAAGTTATGTGCTGAGTTGGGAGATCCAGTTGACAAGGAAGCTTATCAAAGGCTTATTGGGTGTCTCATCTATTTGTGTCATACAAGACCTGATATTTCATATGTAGTGAGTGTAGTTAGTCGATACATGCATGATCCTAGAACAGGATACACGGATGTTGTTTATCGAATCCTACGGTATTTGAAGAATAGCCCTGGGAAAGGCCTTTGGTTCAAGAAAAATCAACATCTGAATGTAGAAGGATATTGCGATGCTGATTAGGCAAGCAGTGTGGATGAGAGGAGGTCTACCTCTGGATATTATATCTTTGTGAGAGGTAACCTTATGTCATGGATAAGCAAGATGCAGGAGGTTGTGGCTCAGTCTACTACAGAGGCAGAGTACAAAGCAATAGTGTTGAGTGTGAGTGAGATAATATGGATGAAGGGTTTATTGTCCGAGCTTCGAATATGGAGGAATAATCTCTTGGTGTTGCATTGTGACAATAAATCTACAATCAACATTGCTAACAACCCAGTTCATCATGATCGTACCAAGCACATTGAGATTGATAGATTCTTCATTAAGGAAAAACTCGATAGTAGAATATTGAAGTTGAAGTATGTCAAGTCTGGTGAACAGTTGACTGACTGATTTACTAAAGGGTTAGGTACTAGTGAGGGTTATACAATATATAACAAGATGGACATGATTGATATCTTTGGTCTATCTCGAGGGGAAGTGTTGGAGAGTTTATGTTAGATCCAAGTAACTCGTTGCATGAGATTCGAACTCTGTTTTAGACTCTGTTTTGAAACTATAAATAAAATATATGTGGATCCTACTAGATCCACGCATTATTCCTGAAACTTAAACAAAAGGAACACCACTGGATCCGAAGTCCTGCAGCGGCTATTCTGGACCGCCTCCCGAAAAGCATCTATTTTTGCCAATGAGCTCTCACCCGCGCTAAAATGTTCAGAACTGATAAGAACTTCATTGAAGTCTCCTATGCAGAGCCATGGCATTTGGAATTGGGTGGCAGGGTTCCTCAATAAACGCCAGCCTATTTTTGCCAATGAGCTCTTTCACCCGCACTAAAATATTCAGAACTGATAAGAACTTCATTGAAGTCTCCTATGCAGAGCCATGGCATTGGGAATTGGGTGGCAGTGTTCCTCAATAAACGCCAGCTGAACCGGCGATTCTCTCTTTGGGGGCTCTCCGTAAAACCCTGTGAAACGCCTGGGTCTATCATCTCCGTCTTTAGTTTTCACCCACATGTCGATACGAGACTTGTAAAAATGCAGCAACACAACATCAACGTCCGTCGACCAAAAGAGGCCTTTACCCCCCACTCAATCCATCACTATTCACCACAAAGTATCCGTACATACCAAGGGAATAGTTCAGCCGCTCCACACGTTTTCTGCTGATTTTTGTTTCCGTCGCGAAAACCAGCGATGCAATTTGTTGCTTCACCGTGTAACGAGAGCTTTCTACGGTACATTTAATTTAATACAAATTGTCTGTATTTTTAATTAAATAGTTTATATTAGTTAGGATTTAGTTATACTACAACTGGTAGTATGAGTAGTAGAATTTCAAGAGAAGTAAAATTATAATTACTCATATGGGATCGCATGACACAAGAGTAATATTTTAAATCCTAGTCGGAAAAGTCCATAATATCTTCATGAAATATTATAAATAAAAATAAAAATAAAAGTCTATTATGCACTTAATAAATCTATGATCATATTTAATTTATACAACTATCGTATACTATTAGTAGAATATATCATAAAATTTAACTGCCTCGAACTTCCCGAGTCCTAGCAGTTGCAGCTTAAGAATCTCATGGCTCCGGCAAGGGCTGCTCCGCAGCCTCCGCCGACGCAACATTAGATGGTTTAGACGCCTTTGTTTCACGAACTTCCTCGAGAGTTTGTACAGGTACATCAACCAGACCTTTTCTCTTCCTCCCATGTTGGGCATCTTCATACAGCACCATCAGTCCTGCTGTTAGTTCACATAGCTCTGAACTTTTTAAGCGAGAATGCTCCTCCACGTCGAGAACCAACCTTTTGTAGATTGTACGCCCCTTACCCATACTGCCTCTCTGGGAGGCGTTCACGTCACCACTAGAGGAATAAGAGTTTAAGAACAACTGCTTTCTTCTTCTAGACTTCTTTTTTGAGCGGAGAAGTAAACTCCTCATTTTCTTATAACTCCTTCCCCACTGAATCCCTTTGATAGGATCTTACTCCAGATCCGTTTGAGCTCGAACGAGAGGATTTATCTGACCGCTGACTTCCCGAAGAAGATCCCTGCACCTTCTTTTTCTTCTCATCAGCAACTCACAATTTATCACTGTAGGGCAAGAGACCATTAGCGTCACGGTCTGCCGGCGTTGGGCAATCTAGCTGTGAATGTCCCAGCAGCCCACAAGAGAGATAAAAAAGTACGGCAACTCTTCAAATTGAATGTCATACCAGTCTGTGCTCCCTCTCCTAGCAGACTAGCAGAGGCCATGGTAATACCTCGAAGGAGGGGTTTGGCTACATCTATTTCCAATCTTGCTGGGAGGAATTGACCCCAAAGCTTTGCCTTGGTCATCTGTTTCCCCTGAATCACCTTCCCTGTCTGATTCGCTATCACCTTTCCCCATTTCTCATTCACCAAATTAAAGGGGAGATTCAAGATACACACCCAGATTGGCAGTTTCCAGAATTCCATCTCGGATGGCTGCTTACACTCCACAAATTCCACTAGAATCACCCGTAAGATTGAGGAGACCGACTCGAGGATGAGAGGTGAATAAGCGGTTTTAAAAATTCTTTTGGTTAAAATCGAGTTTTATTCGGAATTGTAAATTAATTTGGTTTTGCTCAATTAAAATATTATGTGTTGGAATTACTATTCACATGTGTAAATAATACTCAGTACTGTAGCATCGGGATTAGTTAATTAGGAAGGTTTTCTATTAGTTAATTAAGAAGATCTATTTCCCTAAATAATTGATTAGTTTCCTTATATATGGATTAGTTAATTAGGAAGGTTATCTATTAGTTAGAAATGTTATGTAGTAGTTAGAAATGCCATCTATTACTTAGGACGATTATCATTTAGACTGATTTTATCTATAATTATTAGAAGAGTCCTTTATATAAAGATGTCTATTGTAATCATTGGGGTAAGCAATAATATAAATTAGTCTCCAGGCTCTCAAGTTCATCTCCTAGTCTACATCCTTTCTACCCCAGCAAGGCGCCCTCTCCTGTAAGCGTCGTTCTACCTCTAAGCATCGCTATCGGTCTCCTTTCCACGGTGTTTATCCCTTGTAATGTACCAGGTATACTACAATTGGTATCAGAGCCAATCGTTGCATTGATCATGTCAAGCAACGGTGGTTCCGACCCTCAAGACACGTCCGCAATGTTCGCGCAACTCATCGCTCGGTGCGACGTCATGCTCCTGATGCAAGACAACCACAACACTCAGTTTGTCACCATCAACAATCGATTGGAAGACCATAACGCGCGATTGGCGCGCGTGGAGATGATCGAGGTAGGCAAACCAGGACCGTCACACCAAGCGATGGCTTGCTCGGCGTAGCCCCCGCAGCGATCATTGCCGCACCGGGCGATGGCTTGCTCAGAGCAGCCCCTGTGACTATCGCCGCCATACTAGGAGATGGTCAACTGCGACGGAGCTCCAAGGCGAGGCGATGACTCATCAGGCTAAGGCGGCGGAGCACCAAGGCGCGACGGCAGCATTGCAGCCTGGAGCTCTAGCAGCTACGAAACCATCCAAGGGAACACTGGAGGTTCCCATGGTGAAACCCTATCAAAGGGTGGGTTGGCACTTGTGCCGGTATGATGGATCGTATCAACAGCCGGACTTCCACTTCAATCGTGTGGAGACGGCAATCTTCGAGGCGTCAACATACTCTAGCATGATAGGGAGTCAGAACTCAAAAGCGCTATACTTCATTGACGTGGGGCTTCCAAGGGTTGCAGCCATGGCCGCCGCCACAGCCCGAGGACGAGCTGCTTGTCAAGGAGCGGAGAAGTTATTATGTGTTGGAATTACTATTTATATACGTGAACAGTACTCGATACTGTAGCGTCGGGATTAGTTATTCAGGAAGGTTTTTTATTAGTTAGGAAGATTATCTATTAGTTAATTAAGAAGATCTATTTCCTAAATAGTTGATTAGTTTTCTTATATATGGATTAGTTAATTAGGAAGGTTATTTATTAATTAAAATGTTATCTAGTAGTTAGGAATATCATCTATTACTTAAGAAGGTTATCATTTAGATTGATTTTATCCATAATTGTAAGAAAAGGCCTCTACATTGTTTTTGCTTTTTTTATTATTAAAGACTGTGAACTAATGTTACGACACTAATGTTATAATAATGTAGCAGTATGAAATTACCGAGAGGACGCGCGACCCGGGTCCTCCACCGATGAAAGGAAAAGCAGAAGCTTCTTTTCCCCTATCCCCCAAAAAAAAGTATCAAAACAATCTAACAATAAAAAACAAAAACCCAATCAAAGCCACCATATTATTCACTCGTATTCGTGTATCCCTCCATCGGAAACCTTGTTCTTGAGGCCTTGAGGGGATATCGAGGCTTGGGGATTGTAATTTTCCGGAGGAATCGTGCTCGGGTTGGGAGGAAGGCCGGGCAATGTCGGGGCCCATCGACCGGTTCGCGAGGCCCTGTGAGTGCCAAATGTTGCTTCTTCCCTCGACTGCATGTTCTTGACGATTTCCTTTACGCGTTGCCCTTTCTTATTTCTTCGATGTTGTGACAAGTTGCAAGTGCGTGTCTATATGTTTTTCGCTCATCGATTCGGTACCGGGACTTACATGGTTTGCACGAAAGTTGTGGCTGCAGTAAGATTGCTTCTGGGGGGTTCATTAGTTGCAGTACAGAACATGTTCATTCACTCCAAACAATCCGTATAGTTAAAATTAACTCTGGGGATTTAGAGCGCTGAGATTCTTTGGCTAAATGCGATGGCCTTTCTGTTGTGGGCAGTGTTGAAATTTTAATACCAGTAGTCTAGTACTAGTAGTACTTATGAATTACGATTAACCTCTTAGTTTTTCGAACACGCTGATTTTGTACTTATGAATTACGATTACACCTCTTAGTTTTTCGAACACGCTGATTTTTAGTTCATTGGGAAGCATGACTAAGTGCTTAGTTCACCTGATGATTATTATTTCGACGGTGGCGATTACCAGTTCCCTTCTGATTTAGAGAAGGGACATTAAAATGATATTGCGGGTGCAGGTTTTGAGGGCTTTGCGCACGATGATGAAAAGAGAGGGTGCAAATCTGATGAAGACCACTCAGAAGGAGACAAGAAGGCTAAAATAGGCTCCTTCAAGAAAAGAGCGATTAACGCAGGGAATAAATTTAGGCTTTCCATAAGAAGGAAGAGGAAAAAGAAGATTGATAATCATGTGGTCTTCATAGAGGACATAAGGGATGTTCAAGAGCTGGAAACTGTTGAAAGATTCCGCCGGTGCTTACTTGATGAGAGCTTGTTGCCAGAACGTCATGACGATTACCACATGATGTTGAGGTACCACATCTGCTGATCTTAGAGCATACTTGGGTTTATTCTTCTGTTGATTATCCCCATCTCCAGAATAAAGATCCATAAATAACCTGTTGCTGTTATATTTTAGGTATCATGTCTTTCTTCAAAAGTTAGGCTCAGAAGAAAACCCAGTATTTTCTTATTTTGTATAAAATTTATTCGTATGCCTTCCATATGTAGATTCTTGAAAGCACGGAAATTTGATATTGAGAAAGCAAAGCATATGTGGTCGGAAATGTTTAGTTGGAGGAAGGAATTTGGGGTCGACAATATAGAGGTAAATCTAAAACTGAAACAGATACAGCAAAAAATAGGTGGTGTTATTTTTGCATTGTGTAACTTCTAAAATCTGACACTTGGCATTTTAGCAATTCAACTACACCGAATTACATGAAGTTATAAAGAACTACCCACGGAAATTTGATATTGAGAAAGCAAAGCATATGTGGTCGGAAATGTTTAGTTGGAGGAAGGAATTTGGGGTCGACAATATAGAGGTAAATCTAAAACTGAAACAGATACAGCAAAAAATAGGTGGTGTTATTTTTGCATTGTGTAACTTCTAAAATCTGACACTTGGCATTTCAGGAATTCAACTACACCGAATTACATGAAGTTATGAAGTACTACCCACAATTTTACCATGGAGTGGATAAAGAGGGAAGACCTGTCTACATAGAACTAAATGGAAAAGTTGATGCCAATAAACTAGTACAAGTAACAACTATTGACAGATATGTAAAGTATCATGTCAAGGAGTTTGAGAGATGTTTCCAAATGAGGTTTCCAGCTTGCTCCATCGCTGCAAAAAGGCACATAGACTTGTCTACTACTATTTTAGATGTGCAAGGGGTGGTATGTCATTTTTATGGCCAACGTTCCTCTCAGCAAATGCCATTTTATGTGGTTTGTGTAGTAACTAGTAATTGACTTGTTTTTTAAATTCAGGGATTAAAGAACTTCTCAAAAGATGCAAGGGAACTAATCATGCGACTGCAGAAAATTGACAACGATAACTATCCAGAGGTAGGAGATTCAATCATTCTGCTTCAGTGTTATTTTTCACTACTTATTGTCGTCTGTTAATTAATAAACGTTTGACTTTATGTACACATTTTGTCTTTTGTTTCAAATTATACATACAGCTCACTGGTATTTATTTATATCAAGTGCTATAACAGAGAATTAACTTATGTATGCATTCTGAGTGTTCATGCAGACATTGTACCGATTGTACATTATAAATGCTGGCCAAGGTTTCAAGATGTTATGGGGTACAATAAAATCATTTCTTGATCCACAAACTGCTTCGAAGATTCATGTAAGTATATCAACTGTGTGTTGCTGCTGTGATTTTATCATTCATGAGTAACTTTTAGTGTATGTAATGAGTGTATCCTTTATCTTTTCTCATCAAGGTTCTTGAAAGCAAGTACCAAAATAAGCTGCTTGAAATAATTGATGAGAGGTAGGATCTCTACTCTTGTTCATACATTCTGCTGTTTGGCTTCTGCCCTAATTTTTTTTGTTAATTCCATGCTTTCAGTGAACTGCCAGATTTTCTTGGAGGCAAATGCAGGTGCGAAGAACATGGAGATTGCCCAAAATCGGACAAAGGTCCTTGGAAGGATCCTGACATAATAAAGGTTTTTCAACTCCACACACCCTTGTTACTGGCTGCCCTGTTTTATATCACTAACATAATGTATCTTCCAATTTTTTTTAGAGGGTCCTCAATGGTGAAGCAAACTATGGTCAACAAATTCTTGCCATATCAAGCACTGACGGGAAGAAAATTTGTTATACTAAGCCTCATCAGTCAACTGTAAGATTGCTTTGTATAGATTATGGAGATTACTAGAAATATCACCTTAAAATTTCCAGTAGAAGCTTTATTTTATTCTCTTTTTGGAGCAGATAAAGGCAGTGACGCCTTGGCCGAGTCTAGTTCTGAAGTCGAAGATGTTCTGTCCCCTACTGCTCCAGTGAACCCCACCATAAACCCTGATTTTATCTCTGTTCACGAGGCAAGTATCTTCCCATTTTTGGAGCACCGCCCATAGATATTAACTAATCCCACCACAAGAACTACACAAATTTTGAATCCAAAGCGCCAATTGATATTTAGTTTGGGAATACCCATTTGAACTCCAACTGATGTATATCTTTGGACTTTGGTCTTTTTCAATTGCACGAGACTATGCTGTGAATAGTAGTCTATAAAAAACAACGATAATAAGTGGAGAAGTGCCTTTTGGGTTACTGCAAGATTCTTAATTTGCTGCCTCCATTCTCTTTCCAGTACTTTTTATTGGTCAATATGATGAATACATGCTTTGCTACTTGCAGCCAACATTGCCAGAACATGCTTCAACTTCTGATGCTCTTCTTCTAGAGGAAAGCATCCGTGTTGTTGACAATGTTGTGGATGATGCGTGCAGCAGTCCAAGAGCCACTTCATTGGCTTCTACCTTGGGTTTTTATGTATTGTTGTCACTCTTATACCTCTTACTGAGAAGTTATTATGACATGACCAAATTTTACAGACCAACTACAAACATGCTTACCCCAATACTGAACAGCCTAATTCAGGAATTTTTTTAGCAATTTAATCATAGTTTTGACATACTTAGAATATGGTTATCAAAATAGCTCTGCTATGAGTTTAATGGAGTTTTATTGACTAGTTTTTCTGCATACTTCACCCAGGTTCATTCTCCTTGAGAAATATACCTACGACAATGGGAGGACTGCAAACTCAGTTACTACGTGTCTGACAGTTTTAATCATGAGCCTTTTGACGGTGCTCCGTTCTGTCCCAAGCAGAATGGCTAAAAGGCTCTCAAGACAGACCATTGCCTGTGATCACTGTTTCCCTCAAGAATTGGAGTTTAAGGAAGAGTTCCGACCTCCATCTCCTTCTCCTCGATACACGGAAAATGACACCCTTTCATCTGTATTAAGGCGGCTTGGTGAATTGGAGGAGAATGTACATGCACTTGAAACAAAGCCATCTCAAATGCCATTCGAGAAAGAGGAATTGCTCTATGCAACTGTCCGCCGTGTGGATGCATTGGAAGCTGAGCTAATTTCTACGAAGAAGGTACCCTTGCTTTGTTAAACAAAAAATAGTTCTACAGCAGGGACATCAAAATATCAGATTGACCCCAGTTGGATAGATTAATGTTTAATGGTATCAAGTATATAGCTATTGTTGTGAGTTAATGTTTATAACAGTTTACCCAACTTCATGATGGTCTTGTTGAAGTCAGAATAACAGTATGCTACCCTCTGTCCATTCATTTTGAGTAGTAATTTTCTGTATTAACGTTTGTTTCTCTGATATGCAGACGCTCTATGAAACATTGATGAGGCAGATCGAGCTGCTTGCATATATTGACCAGGAAGAGAACATCAAGTTTGGCGTAAGTTATGGGTGCTCCTATAGTTTGTTCTTTCCTTTTGAGTTTAGAGAGATGCATGTTCTTGATGCTAACCCCTTCTAGTCCATACCATAATTCCGAGTACGCCATTTAATATACCTCCATACATTATTTGCAGAAAAAGATGTTTTGCTTGTAAGTACTGGAGTACCTTCCCAGCTATTTCTCCTCCTTGAAGACGGAATACTCTTCTTGTCAATTGGATGCTTAAAAACATGTGCATATTTTTGTTCCGGTGTAAAATCCTGTAATTATTAGAGAGAGAAGGATGAGCGAACATTTTGCTACCTCTTTGATGTTTTAGGTTTGGGTATGTTGCTGATGCTTGCAACATGTTTGAGTTCAGAGACACAAGCGTGTACAAACTTGAGACCTTATTTGCGTGTTCAACCGAGATGTTTGATTTCTGTTTCCCAGCCTTTCTTGTGGCTTTGTAAGGCTGTGAGTTGTCCATATGGATGCTGATTTGCCTGTGACTGACATGTGAAGAAGTACATAAATTCGGTCTCCAAACGGGATTTTTTCCCCCTGAATCTCGCGAGAATTGAAATATTTCCTGTGACGTTCTTACGTTTCAAACAGTACTTTGGACCTAAAATTTCTTCTGGGAGAAGCCCCCCGAAGTTTGGACGTGAATACTAGCATCCATGCATCCATGATCTGTTGAGAGTCTGTAAAAAGCAGCCCAATTTGAGAGGACGGCGTATGTGATTCTTGCCAGCTAGACGCCGGAATATCTTACCGTTTACGCGCGTCCGTTGTTCGCAGTGAAATCTTTTCCGGTTTGATTTTTTTAATGGGGATCGGTAACCACCGAAAATCGGAAATTTGGGTAAATTTCGGTTGGAATTTTCTTTTTTCTGAAATGTTTGGATTTTAAATTAAAAATAAAATTCAAGCAAATTCAATTTTTTTAAACAAATTTCATCAAAACCGATTTTTCGAGTCTAATTTTAATTCCTACCTGGTAATACCGATTAGCGGTGGTAACGGGTGAAATTTCGGCGAGTTGTTTTTCACTGGTTGTTAGTCGTATTGTAGTGGGACACTGGCTCGTACTGTCGTACAGCAGCCGGTGCCGTCGGTTTTTTTTCGTGGAAAAAGTTGATTGCATCTTGTTTTTGACGATTAGAAAGCATCTTCTTGTATCAGTATACTTCAGTTGGAGACGTCTCTTGAACCAAACCACGAGGTAGCTAGGACTAAAGCTTTCTACCGTTTTGCTTAGTTGAAAGTTTTAAGTTTGGTTTTGGCCGACTTTTGGAGAGTTTATTTCATCTTTTGACCTGACAAATCAAGATGGAAAATGCATTTGTGCTCTTCTTAAAAAGGAAAGTGCGCAGGTCCTTACGCAACAGTAGCAAAGAATGTAGTAATAGAAGACAATTTGCGAAACATGTTTAGGTCAGTCTTCACATGCTAGTGATGATTTATTTATTATTATTATTTTGTTGTCTCGTGATTAGTAGATGCGATGGGATAAGACTACTTCCTCTGCACTTTAAATTTAAGGTAGAAATGAGATTCGAACTTAGGTGAATTTGTAACCTTGTGTACCCACTGATGCACCCAAGAAAGTTCTCTATCATGACTAGGCTCAACGGGGGTACCACAGTAAGTCTATTCTTGAAACCATAAAACAATGATAGGGGTGCTATTGATAATAATCAACTTGTAGTGGGTTCTCAGAAATAACCCAGCTTTCAGGGATGCTTTTTGTAATTTCCCAAAACAGTGTTCAAGACATGCATGATATGTACCGTACATGGTGCAACAGAGCAGTAAGTACTCAACCGAACATCTTCTTAGTTTGACTGCAATAAATCGGAGTGAGAATTTTCCTTGTGCATATTCTGCATGATACATATATTAGCACGGTCGGTCGATGCCGGAAACGGTCATAGCCTTTTTATCTGCGCCAGTGTTTTGATGTTTGGGGACACCATCATGCGTTCATGCCTATATCGGCGTCAGATCAGCCAATGGAAGCAGACGCGCACAAGCCACACGACCATCTCGTTGAACTGGTACGTAGCATGGTAGGATTTGACGGCCCGAATCTCCCATTTTGCGCCCAAATTGTCGCACCACGCCGCCACGCCGGTGGTATTGCTGCTTCCACATTGGACGCTTCCAAATCTAGCTTGTTGTGCCCTTTTGCTGCTCGATCTGGCTTTTGTTTTGACTTGGAACATCAGGATCGTCGGCATGCAGCAAGTGGACCTAATTAGTACGTAATTAAGCACAAACAGGCTCTGTCGAGCAATGCTACGCGCGTGTACGAACAAGTTTACATGCATACAAACAACACGTGAAGAATCGATCGAGACTATAATTTAATCGCGATATGTGTACGTGACACGCCGGTTTGTCTGTAGAACGAACCAATTAAGTCCTGTGCCTGGACAGCGTGTTGCTTAGTTTCTGGTCAAACAACAATGTTTCTTTGTCAACTCTCGAGCCATTGCAATACAATTTCCATTTTTCCGCCCCTCAAAAAGATCCCGATGTGAAGTTTCTACGGCTGTTGGTGCATGTTGCAAATTTCTTGTCAGCTTGGGAATTAACGTGCCGTGCAAAGGAAAAAAGCGGAACATGCTAAAAACCATCCATTTGTAGTGCCCATGCCTGTAGCCACTTACTTGATTTTGTCCTAAAAACAGTGAAGCGAAGTGAAGAGATCAGTGCCGACCGCCGAGACCCCAGCTGAATGGAACGGACATTATATTGCATATTCATGATACCGAGCTGTCAAAACTGAATCTTGGGTGTCCCCCTAGATTCAGATTCTGACACCGGCATTGGCACCAGAGTTGATGCATGTCTTACTCACAGATCTCATTGTACATGGATTTCATGGAACTCGTGACGTTGTAAATTCGGTGGTTGTAATGTCAGATTCTGTTGATGGTCCAACCTAACCGAACGAACACTCGAAAAAGAATTGAAGCTATATATTCTGGTGCTTCTCAAGTGGCAGAGGCCTGTAGTAGCCTGTAGGATGCCAAGGAATACTTGTAGGTTTCCTGAGGTCACAAATAAAGGAAAAGTGGAATTTTTAATCGTCGATGACAATTGTATTAGAGTTGCTAAGAAAAAAAAATACATTAGAAAAACTTACAAAAAAACAAAACATCTAACCATTAATTTGGTGGGTCCTAATTTTGAAGGCTTAAACTTGACAGCTAACTTAAGAGATATAAGAATATATCTATAACTATACTAATTATACATTTAGAGAAAATATATAGCTTATCCGGCGGACCCGAGTTAACGGCTCGGATTAAAAGAAAGAGTCAATGTCAAGCTCAATCCAAACTAAGAGAAATTTAAAATAATAAATAAATAAAATGTTAGCGATTTGATTTCTATATGACTTCCAAAGTTACATCCACAAATAACTAAAATTTAGAATAATACTTAAATGAAAATTAGCAAATTAAAAGAGTTCATGCCAAGTACGATCCAAATGAACTTAAATTTGGAATAAAAATAGCAATTTGACTTACATACAATTTCCAAAGTAAATCCCCAAAAAAACCAAATTTTGGAATAATAACTAAAATAAAATATAAATAGTATTTTTACACGAATTCCAACTTAAAACGAAAAACAAATCCACGGTAAGTACAATCCAAAAATGCAATTTTAGAATAAAAATTAAAGGAATTTGAAACATAAATTCCAAAAATATATGTAAATAACTAAACCTATACTGATTAGGCACTCTGAGGAAGCTCCCATGTTAACCAGAAAGATCCAGCATCTATCTCGTGGACCCAAGCTATAACGGCTCAGATCTATTATATACTAAAAATTGACACTGTTGGTTTACAACTGCTAAGAAAAAAATAACATATAAATTCTCAACAAAAATAGAAAGGAATAAGTTCATTTTACCCCCTCGAACTTTCTAAAAAGTCCACTTAACTCCTTTAACTACAATACCGGGTTTTTAAGCCCCCCTAATCTTTAAAAACCGGGTCAAATAACACCCTCAGGTGGTTTGGCTGGGCGGTATTGCATATGTGGCCGGAATAAGTCCATTTTGCCCCTTTAAACTTTCCAAAAAGTCCACTTAACCACTTGAGTTACAAAACTGCTATTTTACCCCCCCCCCTAATATTTCAAAATCGGGTCAAATAACACGCTAAAGTGGTTTGGCTGATGCAGTTTCTAGGGCCCACCTATTACACACACACACACACACACACATATATATATATATAGAGAAAGAGAGGGGAGAACAGAGAGAGGAAAGCAGAGGAGGCGATGGTGGCCAAAATGGGTCCCAAGGATCGTGGGGGAGTCAAGGGGTGCTGACGGCGCTCCTAGAGGTGGCCCATGGAGGCGGGGGTGCAATGCCGAGTGACAGACGGTACTAGGGAAGAAGGGTGGCGACAATGACGGTGGAGAGGGACAAAAAGGAGGTGAGCATATTCATCTCGGTGAACCCATCTCTCTCTCTATATATATATGATAGGTGGGCCCTAGTAACCACATCAACCAAACCACCCCAGGGTGTTATTTGACCTGATTTTGAAATACTAGAGAGTAAAAAAATCAATTTTGTAGTTTAGGGGGTTCAGTTGATTTTTTAGAAAGTTTGAGAGGGTAAAATAGACTTATTCCTGCCATGTATACAAAACCGCCCAGCCAAACCACCTTAAGGTGTTATTTGATCCGATTTTGAAAGATTAGGGGGGTAAAAACTGATTTTGTAGTTGACAGGGTTAATTATGTTTGATTAGGGGGTAAACTGAACGGTTTTGAGAGTTGGTGGTTGGCTCGTGTCCGGTTTTGTAGTTTAGGGTTGATTTTCAAACTTTTCGAAGAGTTCGGGGATTGTAAAATGGATGTGTTTTAAGATTAAAAGATAAGAAGGAAATAAACTCGTCTGTCTTTCTGACGCACCCTCTTCTCTATCTTCGACCCGACTACCGCCGCCGCTACCACTGAGCTGACCGATGCACACCCGTCGTCGGACATGTGCTTGAGCTCCGTACCGAGCCTCCATCTCTCTCTCTCTCTCTTCCCGGCTCTGGCCTCGAGCTCCGTGTCACGCGCCACCACTCGTCGCCAGATCTGGAGTTGGACGTGAAACATTGTGCCACCACACACACCCAGATCTGGAACCGGAGGTGAAGGAGGAGGGGAGAACGGCTCCGAAGATGAAGGAGGAGGTGGATCGGCAACGCCGGAGGTGAAGGAGGACAGGGAGGGCCACCTGCCTCTGTTGGCTCGCCGTCTTCCCTCCCCAGTCGAACGCAGGAGAGAGAGAAATCGAGAGAGATCAAGGAGAGAGAGAGAGAGAATGGATCGGAAAGGATGGGGAATGGAGAGAGAGGGCAAAGGCGGCGAGAAGGAAAATGTGCGACCACTCCGATTTAATCCAAACGGTAAAGGGCTATACCTTCTAAACGATATAGGACACTCTAGTTTCTCTCTCTCTCTCTCTCTCTATATATATATATATATAGGAAAATGGTTTGGTACTCCTGGGAGTATGTACTCCCGCCTCTCATATACCACTTAAATCGTATGATAATACCTCTTTATCTATTTGAGTATACTCCAATGATGATTATAAGATACTCCAAAGTGAGTTCTATGAAAAAATCATTAAAGTCCACCTTTTATAGCTAAATTTGTGTATATACTTCTTTTATGTATGAAAAAAGGTATATAGCAAAAATAAAGGACTCCAATGAAAATTTTTCAATCAAATCGCATTGGAGTATCTTATAATTGGTATTTAAGTATACTGAAAATGATAAAGAAGTATAATATATTTATTTAAGTGGTATATTCAAAGCGGGAGTATGTACTCCCAGGAGTACGAAACGGACGTCCTATATATATATATATATATATATATATATATATATATATATATATATATATATATAGCTTTTTTTAGCATCATCCTTAATTCCTTTTCCTTAATATACTAAATATAAAAAAACTGTCACCCTCCAGAATCTAGACTTATTTAACACTCACAAGCAAGTTCACACTTTATTCTCAGAATTTCCTCAATGTACCTTATTCCCTGTAACAGTATGTATTCGTCCATTACATCCGACAACTGTAAAAGAGATCCAATGCCCTATATAACCTACAAATACACTATACTGTACATAGGCATAAAGTCGTAATATTCTCTGTAATTGTGAGCCAACAGAATGTGTGGAAACCACAAAGCTAGGGCCGGGGACGACTAATCAGCAGATTCATGCAAGAACGGCGAGCTCGACGGGTCGCTATACCGGGGTCAAAAAGGGAGGTGGAATGGAGGGAGGAGGTTCCTATGAATATATGCATAATTACTTTTCAATTGGCGATCATAGTGTTAACACAAAGTACGCGCACAAAGTGCGCATGCACAGATGCACTACCTAGCTAGCTAGCGATAAGAAGCTTTGCACCTGGTGAAGACTACAAGCAACCGCCAATTAATCCGAGCCCTACCATGCACCACTACAGGGGAAAGGGGCTTCTTAAGGGAATCCCAAAAGAACCCCACCTCTAACTTGCACCAACGCAAGCATATGCTTTTCATACGCTCCTACCGTTTTAGTATCTGCTTTATTGTGCCTATGCATGCAAGTTGGTGTTAATATATATATATATATGTAACTGGCACAGAATCGGTTCCCGTTAGTCGACCGTATTGTTTACAATGACATTCTGCCCACCCGTTGTAGTTTTTTTTTCTTCTTCTTCTAGAACTAGCTGGGTAGCCCGCACATTTACGTGGTTAGATTTGTTTTGAAATTTATATAAATAATTGAGTATATATTTACGTATCTTGTAGGCTATGTAATTTTTTTAGATATTATAAACATTAGAAATGACAATAAAAGTTTGAAGGAAAATAAACCTAAGTACCTTGAACTTATTAGAGTACCTTACTCACACATACACCAATGCATCATAAGTGACCTAACTTGAACTTATCTTCCCTGACACGCCGGCCGCCCAACCAAACCGTGGGTTTTCTACCTCTTCTCGTTGTTATAACTTTTTTGTTTGACCTCCAACAGTAAGTCCAAATCTTAATCGATCCCTCTCAGCTGCTACCCCTTTCAATGCAATATTTTACCATATTATTTCTTAATGCTAACCGTTGTGACATCAACATACATAGACATGCAACCGTTGTCAATCCCAGCTGGGTACACGGGTCATGCTCTCTCTTATGACCTCGAGCCTATTCCTTATGACCGTGATATCTCTACTCCAAACTTTTTGTTCATCTGCCTCTATACGTTCGCGCTTCTATTCGTACGGATGTATGCATGTACATATGCATGCGTAATGTTATACATGCTCGATATCCTCTTCTCTCGTGTCAGCCGTTTCTCTTCTTCGACGTTAGCCAACTCAACACTATGGCTTACTCACTAACTGAGACAATCTCTCATCATCACAGATGCAGTCATGTCTTCTTTAGTCGTTGTCTATAACGACATGGAGAATATTTTTGCCATCGTCGGCGACGACGTGCCCCTCACCAGTGATGGTACTTAGATACCCGATGCGTCATATCGTCCATAGCTCGTCTTCAATGCAAAACTTCATCTCCTCTCTACCGGTGCTTCCCCATCATCGAGTTTCTTTGACAACTAACTTCTTCAACAACGCCGACGCTCACACTTGTCATTGTGTCCCTTGACTCCTTCAACACTAGACTTTCTCTTCAATGGCTCCGGCGAGCAGGACGACATTGTCCTCGTTGAACAGCTAAAGTGAGTTGTCTTCATCTCCGTCGTCGCCGCCTCAGCTCTTTGCTTCCCTGTGGGTCAATGTCTTCTTGCAATACAGATCGATGTCATTGCACTCTTTCATGGTCTCCTCCAATACCATTCATGTCATTCTCGTTATTTTTATTTTTATTTAAAATTTTAGTTATTTTTTATTTTTATTCCATAGAAAGCAACAATAGAAACACACCTTGAGAAAGAATTTGGTGGTTTCTTTTGTGTCTCCTGCAACACTATTTGTGCCATCCTCATTACAACTTTTATTTTTATTTAATATTTTAGTTATTTTTAGTGGAGTTCATAACAAAAATAAATTGCTAAATTTATTTAATTTATTCTGAATTTTAGTTATTTAGGGATTTTACTTCGGAATTCATATGGAAATCAAATTGTAAATTTTTATTTGAAATTTAAATTCTTTTCCCTTGGGATTCGTATCCGAATCCAATTGCCATTTTTCTTTAATTTTTATTCTAAATTATAGTTATTTAGGGATTTTACTTTGTAATTTGTATAGAAATCAAATTATTAATTTAATTTTATATTTATTCTAAATTTTAGTTATTTTTTGTTGGATTTTGTATACAAATCTAATTGTCAGTTATTATTTAATTTATATTCTAAATTATAATTTTTAGAATTTATGTTCAAATCAATTGGCTAATTTTATTTTATTTTATTCCAAATTTTAATTTTTTGTTGGATGTCATATACAAATCTAATTGCAATTTTGTTTTTACATTTTACTAAAAATTATAATTATTTAGGGATTTTACTTAGGAATTTGTATGGAAATAAAATTGTAAATTTTATTTTATTTTATTATGAATTTCAGTTTTATCGTAGTTGATACAGACTCTTTTACTTAGTAACTCGTATGAAAATCAAATTTTTGATTTTATTTGATCTTTATTCTGAATTTTTGTTTTATTGTACTTGACATGAACTCTTTCTTTTAATCTAGACCCATCACGATCGATGGTGTAAATCTTTATCTTTTTGTACCAATTAATATGAAAATTTCTAACCCTTTAGAGCAAAGTGATAGCTTATTTTGACTCTGCTTTAATAATATAGTTGATAGATACGTAGGAGGACTATGCGTCTTTGCATCGAGAAGAGATGTGAGTAGGTAAGCAAGACCTTACAAATGACGCAAGGCAGAAGGTATCAACTAGGGACCAAAATTATCAGTTGCCGTAGTGTGACTATTTATTTTTGCATTTGCTAGAACGGGGAATTTATCCAGCAAGATCTTCAGATTTGTTTTTTCTCGAAACATGTTCAATGATTTCTATGTTTTAAGGTAAGTCTGATTATATGGCGGTGTGATTCTGTACCTGCATCTCTCTTATATACCACAATGCATACTGGACATTGCCTTTGTTTTTTTTAAACAATAAATCAGTACTGTTTCTAATTGTGTTAACTAGTAGAGTGGCTGTGCGTTGCAACGGAACCCCAAAACACAGTGATACATATCAACATACGGGGTCCTAAATCGAATAATAAAAATTAATTTTCTTTCACACACGAATAAATAAAAATATTAACTCCAACTATTACAACACCTGCTACTACTGCTACCCAAAATGAACGAACAATCACTTTGCATATAAATTAACAATAAGCACCAAGATGATGAGGCTTTGGTATGTGTTGCATAACTTGGCTATAAAAAATTGAACTTCATATTTTATACGGGACACTAAAAGTTTCAAAACAGCCCATGTTCTCCCCTCTCTGACCTGAGCTTAGGCATCAACATGCTCACCAAAATTTTTACTCAAGTAATAAAATTTTCTTCAATGAATAAACCTCTCACAAGGAAAAAAAAGTTATCTAGTACTTACAATTTTGCAAAATAAACTAATGCTTTCGAATGAAACACAAAGATTAGGTAAATAGAAGATATGGATAAAGCCATAAAGGTGAAGAGTGATGGGGGGCCTAAGAGGGTTCAATCATCCGTATCGTGAGGAACCGCAGAGAGATAAGAAAGAGGTGGCCATAATCCCTCAAATTGTGACCGTTCCAGACTTCCAATGACTGAGTTCATGTGGGGGAGCTCTTTGCACAATGCAAGAATTATGTACATCATGATTAGACTAACTCTTTCTCATGTCGACAAACCAATACATTTAGGATCTAACGTATAGCACCTCACTTACACTTTCGTCATCGCTTCGTGTAAAAGGGTTAACCCGGAGGTGCTACATTTGGATCAAACAGGCATTATATACTACTACAACTCACTTGAGACAAGCAATGTGGGACTAATCCCACCACACAACTCCTCATGGGCCACACTACAAGCAGGCCGGGGTATTACACAACAGGTCACACTAATAAAATAAGAATTATATCAATTAAGTGGTATTGCCTAATTTAGCAAGATACAACATAAGATGATATTATCCTAGATCAAACTCTGTATCACAGAGGAGATTATCTTCAAAATAGTGTAAAATCTAGATAAGCATTCCCGTCTGTTCTGGGTAACTTTCAGCTCATGACAGATAATGATTATTCACGAATTTATTTCTGTAACAATAAAAGGAAGAAAATCGCATTTAACCATTTACTTCACATTAAGGGCCAACAATTTTTCCATTAAAAAATTAGAGCAATGATTCCTTTACCACTCTTAGAGACCTAATATGTATGTGTATAAACCAGGCCACTCAACAAAATAGATCATGTGTTTCTAAACAAAGCTACTTAAGCAAAACTCTTAACATGGTATATAGCTTCAAGTGCATGACATTCCAGCTACTTGATCTCATGTTACATGTTTCAATATCAGCTTTAGTCCTAGACTCCTAGGACAATTATCCATCAAAATAAAATAAAGAAATATAATCCCAACATACGGAAAATTAATTAAGTCCCAACAAACTACCAATCCATTAGCAATTTCAGATCACAAGCACACCAAGGAAGAAGCTTTTGAACTACAGAGTGCTAGATCTGTCCAATAAATAAAATCCAATGCTATATTTCATGAGAAGTAAAACGATATAATGCTAGAATTGAGAGTCACAACCTCAGATCTCTCAATAACCAGCGGATGCAAATCATTGCTCTGCCAGCCAGCTGTGAATGGTGCCAACATGCTATGCACCATAAACCTAGAAAGATAATCATACTTTGCAAATCAAGAATAGCTAGTAAAACATATAGAATCCAACTCTGCATACGTCTCAGTGCATAATAGAGCTATACTATGTGCCAATACTACAAATGAAATGAAAATATGTATACCCATTTTCTTCAGTTGAGTTAGACCGAGGAGATGGTACTGAACTGAAATAAATGACTGAGTATTAAGGCTTGTCAATTAAGATGGACCCAAATAAGATTTATGCCTATCGAAGAACTTACGAAGATGTTTGAGCAGTAGGGCTTAATCCTGAGCTAGAATGTTGATGACACCCAAGACTCCTGCTGTTTAAGACAAAGAATGTTAAAACGTGAGTAACCAGTGATTCCATTCAACTTTGTACTCCACAAATTCAACTTTCCATTAATGAAGAAACTTTCAACTTGGAAAATTCACCTAATTTCAACTTTGATTTTGACAACTACAGGTCGAATTCAAAGCTTTCAAACCGGATTAAAAAGCTTTCCAATCATTCTAGTATACTTTCAATTCGAACTCTGGAGCTTTCAACTCGAGCCCAAAAAATCTGTGAAAATTGGATTAAAAATATTAAAATTGGGGATGAAAACTTGCAATTGGGGGAGCTTTCAAGTGGGGATTTACAAAACTTTCAACTACAACCGAGCTCAAAAGGGGGGAAAAGAAGTTGCAATTATGGCTTGCTACCTTAACACGAGAGAAAGAGAAATAACGATTAGAGGAGATATACCTTTCAACGTGGACATGTCACATGAGTGGGGGATCTGACAAGATGCTCTGATAAGCGGATCCTACATGTCATCGCCATTTGTAGTAGTATTAGCCATTGCCGCCACTGAGAGTCGTCACCTCGACCCACACCGCCGGTTGTTCACGTCGCCGGCCGTTGATGCGACCAGGAGCTGCATTGGCAGCTAACTCCCTGACTCAGCTCCCGTGGTGCCAAACGACCCCACCAACGGATTCCTCCTCATGTTTGGTGGGAAGTCGTCGTCTCAGCCATCCCATCCTCTGCCACAGCCACCGCTGCCCATACTGGAGGCGGGAAGGGGTGGCTTCCTGGCGGGCGTAGGCGCACTAGATCTGGGCGTCTCCTTAACGACGGGCGGGTCAGTCCATGACCTGCGTTCGATGAGCGCGACGATGCGATCGCGGTATGTGGCGGTGGTGTTGGAGTTGTACTTGGCGACGTGGGGCGTCTCCTTGGACACACCCCGCGCGGTGAGAAAGGCGTTGAGGCGGTCGTTGCCCCTGGCCTCCATCTGACGGAGCTGCACCTCGGTCCACGAGTCTAGGGTAACGGAGCGGACGAAGCTGATGTGCACGCCAAGGCCGCGGTGCTTCTCTCATGGCGTCTCCCACTCACCGTGACCTCCTCGCTCTCGAACTCCACCACCACCGGCGGCGTTAGGCACGAGGAAGAGGGAGGACAGTGGCGTCGGCCACAGGGAAGAGGGAGAGAGAGCGTCGTCGCTGGTGGCCGAGGTAGCGAGGGAGGTGGGCAAGGGTCAAGGGAGTGGAGTGAGTTGGCAGTGGGGAGGAGTTGGGCGACGCAGGTGGGGCAGGAGCAATGCGAGGATTCAGGGCGAGCGCGAGGGAGGCGCGGGGCGATGAGAGGGACGACGGTTTGGCGTGGGGTTGGAGGGGAGGGGAAGAGAAGCGATGCGACGGTTCTTTTTCCATACAGGCGACGGTTTGGCGTGGGGTGGGAGGGGAAGGGAAGAGAAGCGAGGTAACGGTTTTTTTCCATGCGTGCGGCGGTTTGCCATGGGGTGGGAGGGGTAAACTCAGAATTATAGTAGTTAAGATGTGCAGTTTTTCAACTTTCAAGGTTATAAACAGTCTGAATGGACAAAGTGTTTTTCACAGATACCTTAAATATTGTATCTAGGGATTGAAAATGAGGAATATATCAGTACCATATCTAGAATTTAAAATGTGTTGTCAAAAGGCATTAGACATCTGCAGTAATGGATGTGGCCATTGTAACTTGTAAGCCATTTGCTAGGCCAAAATTCGCGTTTCTTTATTCCCCTTTACCTCAAATGCAAAAAGAGATGCCTATTAGCTAGCCTATTTGTTTGCAATAGCCTATATAGTCTTTATCAGTACGTGTGCAAATGCCGCCGCATAAGCTTCGACTGTAAAAGCTAGCTTGGTAGTATTTGGATCATGCAGAGGATGAACATTACTTTATATTTAAAGGGGTAAATGCAGAGGGTGAATATTACTTTACATTAGGAGCGTCTTTCAACTGTCGGATCGAAATATAATGATTCAGATCAAGTGCTGCACGGTCTCTGTTGCGGTACAATTTCCTGCGTGCAGTACAGCCAGGTTTGTGCTACAGTGAACTACAGTACCATATGTATCTCTGTAGGATCTCATGTTACTGTGCACACAATACCTTCTGTAATACTGCAGACAATCATGATCCTGCTAGGTAAAGTTACATAATTTCGTATTGTTAATGTATGCTTTTCCTAAGTTCCGACAGGATTCTTGTTGGTTCGTAGAATTTTTGTTCTTCTGATACGATGTTAGTCCATAGATTTGCACTGTATGAATAATATAAAGGGTTTAGCCTTTTCTGTGTGCATTACTTTGCTCCTTCGTGAATAAGGTTGTGCCGCAGTTAAAGATCATCCCTGCCTGAAAATGACTAGAAGAATGATTTATAAGGGTGAGGGTGCGGTCCGTTGGCGCTGCATAATAATTAGTATCAGAGCTAAGGTATCTTAGATATATCTCATGCATTACAGTTGCTGGGAGCACCCCGATGTGTGAGAGGGATATTTGTTGGGATATAGTCTCACATTGGTTGTAGGAAGGGGCCAAGCATGATTTATAAAAGTAATGGTGTACCCAACTATCATGGTAGTCTTTTGTGAAAAGATAACCCAAAACACTTGGTTATTGCTCTATAATTGAGCTTGCAGGTATAATAACCCAACGACCTAAGGCCGGAATGCTGGTTTGGCAATCAGACGGTGCTACGCTGCAAATGACACCCGTTTAACTCATGAGTTGCCTCACTTAAGCTCGTTTTGACAAGAAAAATACGGCAATTCAGCTTTTCCTTGGAACAAGCAACAATAGAATGGAAAGATAAACCAAAGGACATGAATTTGGTTAATTTGTAACTGCACCTAACACTGAAGATTTGAGAAGCAAGTGATCTGATCGTCACACTCTCATCAGCACATTCCAAGCTTGACAGACAAGTTAGATTTTTTTAAAAAAAAAATTGGCCCGCGGTGCCATGCTAATTACAAAAATAGCTCCTTTAGCACCGAAATTCTAAAAGTAGCTCCCTCCCAAGCGTGGAAGCATGGGAGGGTGACGCGTGGCTCTTCCCGCGCTCCAGGACCGCGGAATGCCCGTGAGCAGCACAGCAGATCCATCGGGCGCGGGAACGTGCTTGGCGCCGAGGAAGGTGGTCACCGCCCTTCCGCGCCACCCGGGTGAAGGATCTAGACCCGTCATTATGAGTTAATAGAGTGTTTTAGTGATTAATGACAAATCTATTTATGATACTAACAATTCTATCGTTATGTCTAGTGTGTAGTCTAATTTGGATATAAAGGTGAAATTCAAAGAGGTATGCATTCGACATCATATTTCTATATATTGTTGCATTCCTCGGATCCAAAATATAGGTTGAACCCCACCATAAGTTTAACCTGAATATGTCAAGCTCCCGAAGTAAAAGAAATCATCATATGTTGATGATTATCAAAGCCAAGGACCCAGACTTGAAGTAAAGATGTGCGTCATCAAGCTTCAAGAAGATGCTTAAGGCAAAGGTATGACTAGCTAGGGCTAAGGACGTGTTCCTAGACTTTTACTGGTCTTGGTGTTTGGTTGGAAGACCGGATTACTAGTATATGTTGTTGTACTATTAAGAGGGGTCTTGACTAGTAGCATGAGTTAGTCATGTATTGATAGCTCATTGTGTTTGCTCTATCTCATGTATGCATGGTACTATGATTTTCGAATGTGTTTTGTAAATAGTCGAGGCTCATGCATTTAATCTTTGTAGCATGGGACTATAATTTGTAAATATGTTTTACAAATGGTTGAAGTCCATGCACCCTAGCCTTGTAGCATGATGCTATTATTTGAGAATACGTTTTGCAAATAGTTGATACTCATGTATGATCCTTGTAGCATATGAATTTAGTTTGTAAATGTGTTTTGCAAAAGATTTAAGTCCATGTATCTTATTCTTTGTGGTGTGATTCTAAAAGTTGGCAAATGTGTTTTGCAACTTGTTGAGAACCCTGCCTCGAACCCTTGTTTGCATAGCGCTCCAATTGGCAAAAGTATTTTGCAAATTGAGTTGAAGCAAATTGCAATCTCTCTCTCAGCTCTGGCGGTCTGACCGCCAATAGTGACTGGTCTGACCGGTGGATTATCGATCGCACTGTCATGTGTTGGGCGGTCGGACCGATTCCATAGTGAGCCGAAGTCTTTGTGCGGTAGTACCGCACTTAAGAAAGGGTACTACCAGAAAGCGGTAGTACCGAAGTCATTTGTGGCATGATTTTTCCAGAGAAGTCATTTTTATGGAATGCCGTTCATTTCCATGAGCGGTCTAACCGCTCCCTTTGGCGATTTGACCGGGTTGAAGCAGTCTAACCGACCATTGGTTGGCGGTCCAACCGGCAGCAAGTTCAAACGGCTAGTTTTATAGCCGTTGGCGCTTGGGCGATCCGACCGACCATTAGTTGGCGGTCAGACCGGTTTTGTAATACCCCGAAATTTATTTGGGCAAATAGAATCGGATACGGGAGGAAGAATCGAATAAAAAATGAAAATTTTAGTGATTTCGATGGTGATTTTCCCAAATTCCCGCCAACCTGGGCCTCAGGACGCGGCCGAGGAGGCCCAAGGGGGAGAGCCGGCCTAGGGGGGAGCCATCCAAAAGGGGGGACGCCTCCCCCCAAACCCTAGCCACCTCCTCCACCCCTCCCCTCCAAGCCACCGCACCCTCCCATCTCCCCTCCCCCCTTGTGCACTCCTCCCTCCAGGCCATCTCATCCCTGGTTCGGCAGCTCCCCGACGCGGCTCCTCTCCCTTGGTGCTTCTTCCTCCTGCTGTCCACGATTGCAAAGGAGGGAGAAAATAGGCTGCACCAATCAAGAGTGAGAAGCAGAAGCATCGGGAAGATAGGGTTCCTCACGTGAGATCTTCAGCAAGCCTCGGCCATGTCTTCAAGGGATAATGATGATCTCCCCACTGCTGAGACCGATTTGATTTTTAGTTTTCACCGATCAGATTTTCGTTATGCTGTTGCGCGTAGGTTCAAATATTTGCAATCTGTTTGTTCGTGAAGTTTCAAATATATAGATTCCTAATTGGAGTATTTCATCTCCTAGAGAATTGTAGGGCTCGTTCTCAGCTTTTCATAGGCTTAAACATCACCCAATTCGGAGTTGTGGTCTAAAAGTTACATTGATTTCTATACTGCTGTCCAGAGAGTCTGATGAATATTAGCAGTCGTCTTGTTTATTAATTATGATTTAGTTAAATGCTGATTTAGGGATTTCAACCAACACAATTGTTCTAGAAAATTTCTTAAACTTTCTAGATTGGTAAAAATCTCAAATGTTGGATAAACTAATTAAAAGTTATGAATTTTCTTCTACTGCAATATTTTATGTCTGACAGATTATAGTTACAGAGTTTCATATGCTTATTAGACACAGAAGATGGCCGAATTAGGAAGTATTGCCAACAAGGTTATTGTAGAGGATTTCATTTCCTTTCCACAAAGCTAAAGAACATAAAACTTGGCCTTGTATACTGAAAGTTATGTTGGATTTTGTACCACTGTCCAAAAACCCTGACGAAAATTACCTATTCTGTTAATCAGTTTGTTAAGGATAGAAGATGGTCGAATTTGTAAAGCTCTCCAACTAGGTTTAGGTGGATAATTTGATAAGATTTCCAGAGGATCCAAGAACGACTCATTGGGATCTCTGGTCAAAAAGTTATGAATTTGCGATTATGACTGTTTGTTTGAGGGGACTGATCGATATTTAGGATTTTGGAGTTGGGTTTGCGCTAGAGATTATAGCGAGTTCGTATTTTCTTATAATTTTGTTTTGTCCATAATTGATATCTTAGAGTGCTTGTTAAATTAGTCTAGGTGAGAGTTTGGTTCCGGGGACAGGGCCCTTTTCGTGTTTTCCACCTTCGCACGGTTGAGGCAAGTGCATGGTAGACAGTGATCAATGATTGATCACTGTATTTCCTTATCATTCATTACCATTATTGTTGTGCTTTTATTTTTATTTAATTGCAATCAATGGAATGAGATGACTATATCTTGTTGACGAACATGAGAAAAATTTGATATGATGAATATGATGAAATTTTGCATGTTTGCATTCATAAACATCTTTGCATATGAGCAGGTGATCATGATTGATCACAACTCCACGGGTGAAAGATCGAGGAGGCCGACTAGAGGGGGGTGAATAGGCGGTTTTAAAAATTCTTCAGACTAAAACCAATTAATAATGCGGAAGCTAATAACAAATTAGTTTTGCACAAATAAAACCTAAATCAACTAGGCTCCACTAAGTGCACCAACAATATGAATACAATTGAATGTGAGTAATCAAACAACGATATATAAGCAATTAAAACAAGAATGTAAATTGCTCAAGTAAAGCACAAGCACAAACCAAGATGACACAATGTTTTATCGTGGTGTTCAGAGACTTGCTGGTCTCCCCTAATCCACGTTGAGGTAAGCCCAACCGCGTTGGACCGGCTCCACTAATTAAACCAACACCTCCGAGGTAAGTCTAACCACTTGGACCGGTTACAACACGAACCAACACCTCGCTCTACTAGGGTTGCTCTTCCTCCACTCCGGAGATGGCGAGCACCAAATCACTCGCAACACGCCAGGCCTTCTCACAAGTTTCTTGAGAAGATCACCGGTCACGATGCCTCCACGTCGTCTAGGTGTCGGCAAACACCAAGAGTAACAAGTCTCAACTTTCACTTGAACTAATCAAGTGTCTAAGCTCAGTGGATACTCAATCTACTATCTAAGGCAACACATGCACTTAGGGTTTGCTCTCAAATCTCACTAAGTGCAACACATGCACAAAAGAGAAGAGAGAGTTTGCTCCTAGCTCAAAAGAATGTCTCACAGCACTAGAACACTTTACGATGGTAGCAACAACCTCCTCCAACCAGCCAAGGTGGGTATTTATAGCCCACACCAAAAAACTAGCAGTTGGAGGAAAGATTCCCTCGAATAAGTGCAGGGCCGGTCGGACCGCCCATGCACGAACGGCTATAAACTAGCCGTTGGACTCACGGCCGGTCGGGCCGCCAACTAATGCCGGTCAGACCGCCGCCAAATAGGTCAGATCGCCAAGGGTGGGCGGTCCGACCGCCAAAGGAAAATCAGCGCGATCCAAAGTGGTGCTTCTCTGAGAAAAACGTATCGTGAAGACTCCGGTACTTCCGCTCTCCGGTAGTACTGTTTTATCAACGGCGGTACTACCGCACAGTGAATCGACTCAAGATGAAATCGATCGGACCGCTAATTGCACAGCGGTATGACCGATATGCCACGGTCAGACTGGTGACCACTGGCGGTCAGACCGCCAGACCACAGAGGCTTTGCACTTTTAGTTTGCTCAAATGGCAAAACACATTTGTCCATTTGAGTGCAATTCCAACAAGGTTTAAAGGTGATATTCTCAACAAGTTGCAAAGCACATTTGCCAACTTTTAGAATCAACACTACAAGGAATAAGGTACATGGACTTACGCCATTTGCAAAACACATTTGCAAACTAAAGTCACATGCTTCAAGGGTTATGCATGAGCCTCGACTATTTGCAAAACATATACGCAAATAATAGCATCATGCATAGATGAGCTAGAGCAACCACGATGAGCTATCAACACATGAATAACTCAAACTACTAGTTAAGACCCCTCTTAATAGTACGGCAACCTATACTAGCAATCCGGTCTTCCAACCAAACACCAAGACCGGTAAAAGATAAGAAACACATCTTTAGCCCTAGCTAGTCATACATTTTCCTTGCATCTTCTTGAAGCTTGATGAATCACATCATCACTTCAAGTTCGGGTCATTAACTTGATAATCATCAACACATGATGATCCTTTACTTGACCTCCATCAACACATGATGGGTCTTCTCTTGTCTTGATGATCAACTCATGATCATTTCTTCTTCTTGATAAGCATCAACTCATGACGCATCCTCTATACCAAGCTCTTGACTTTAATGTCATTGACACATGATGACATATAAAGTCCTTATCACCCTGGAACATAACATATTCATCCAACTCATGGAAAATGTTAGTTCCACAATGTGATTACTATTAGTTACCACAACAAACCATTATCACATAATGGTGGGACAAGGTACTTCAATCTTTCCCTCATTGGTAATTAATGATAATCACTTCAATTAAACATAAATTGAATGTAGATAATGTAACACAACGTGAGTATATATGAACTACACAAGTTACATATACTCACGACATGAGTAAGCAAGAACTACACAAGTTCTATATACTCAAAACATGAGTATACAAAAACTACACAAGTTCTATATACTCAAACGGATATATTTCAAAGTAAAGATCCCAAATATATGTGAAAAATAGAATATGAATCAATACTAATGAAACCATAAAATATAGAATAAACTCACCCTAAATGTGTGCATACATAAATGTGTAATAGGATAATATGCACATATTCAAGTTAAACTTATGGTTGAGTTCATCCTATATTTTGGATTCGATGAATGCAACAATATATAAGATTAAGATGTCGATTGCATACCTCATTGAATTTCACCTTTATATCCAAATGAGACTACACATGATAATACTAGACAAGAGGGTTAGTATCATATTTGGATTTGTCATTAATCACCAAAATATTCCATTAACTCATAATAGCGGGTCTAGATCCTTCAACGGGAGTGGAGGAGGTCCCCGATTCTTGAGAAGGAGCGGGTTTGAGAGTGAATGTTGTCGCGAGCATCCACTCACGCTATACCGGTATACGCAAAAGAAGTGCATGTGGACATGTAGAGTAGAGTTGCATTGATATGAGATGAATGAGTTTGAAACAAAGAGAAGAGAACAACATGAGAATGTTAATAGAAGTACATGTGATGATAATGAAGTATTGTGTACTGTTGATTTACCATTGTTTGTTGTATATTGATGTATTTGCTGAGTGTGTACTCACCCTTGTTCTTTTGTTGTTTTTTGGCGATCATTGAGGGCGCCACAATTGAGAGCGAATAGTGCACATGAGATAGTTGAATACTTCAGACACATGATTATTTCACTATAAGAACCATTCGATTCATTATTGCTGGACTAATTTTAGGACATGTTAGATATTGAATAAGCCCAGATGAATGATTTGGACTAGTCTATTTGTTCTAAGGTTTTGAATTTATTGGTTTGGTATTGTTTTAGACTGTTTACCTTGCTATGTTTTTCTTGCTTATTTATTCATGCTTGATCAATCTTTATTCATGTTCCATTGGGACCCGTGGATGGGTTTTATTATTGTTTTGCTTGCTGAAATTTTATAGTGTGTTGATGTGCCTTAGTTTTTTAGGGTAGTTTAGTGGCATTCTAGACTCAGTGTTGGGCTGGGGTGTTACAATTGGTATCAGAGCGGGCTCTAGGTCCGTGGTGAATAGATTAACAACTTAGGTAAACTAAAATTGTTAAAATTTATTTTAGGATTAGTAAATCAACTAAAACTTGCTAATGGTTAAAGAATCTAAAATTTAACACACTAGTGCACAGTAGGTTAGAGAGTGGTACGAATACCGTTTTTACGCTTACGTTGCATTGTTTATTGATGCATGATTTGATTCTTATCTTTGAACTTATTGTGTATTATTGATTGTGGTTGATACCTATGCCGAGAGGTAGAGGATGTGGTTGTGGTGGCTGTGGGGGAGGTTGGGGCCGCGGGCGTGGTCCCGTGGAGCCACCTCCTGAGGCAGTTGAGTCAGTAGTTGAGGGGGTTGCTGTTGACCCGCCTCCGGTTGGGGGTCAGGATGATACCTCCACTTTACTGAGAGAGTTGGTGGGAGAGATTCGTGCTCTCCGTCAAGAGGCGCAGGCAGCCCCTGCTGCTGCAAAATCTGTTGCTACACCTGTCGCACCTCCACCTGCACCTAAGATGTGGATGTCACTTCGAGATTGAATGGGGTTGAGGTTGGATCCGTTTGATGGGTCGGGCACACCGATCCAGGCAGCGGACTGGTTGCGCTATATGGAGAGACAGTTTGGAGCTTTGGAGATGTCCTCACATCAAAGGGACCGTTTTCAATGGAATCCTTCCTCCAATGGCTAGTTTTTGTGTGTGGGCTATAAATACCCACCTTGGCAGGTTGGGGATGGTTGTTTCTGTCATTGCAAAGTGTGGTGGTATGGTTATACATTCTATTGAGTAAAGAGCAAGCCATCTCATCTCTTATGTGCATGTGTTGCGCTTAGTGCGCTTTGAGAGCAAACCCTAAGTGCATGTGTTGCCTTAGGTAGTGGATTGTGTATCCATTGAGCATAGACACTTGATTAGTTCAAGTGAAAGTCATAGACTTGTTATTCTTAGTGTTTGCCGATACCCAGACGGCGTGGAGGCGTTGTGAATCGGTGATCTTCTCAAGAAGTTTGTGAGAATGCCCGGCGTGGTTGTGAGTGGTTTGGTGCTCGCCATCTGCGGAGTGGAGGAAGAACGACCCGAGTGGATCGAGATGTTGGTTTGTGTTGGAACCAGTCCAAGTGGTTGGACATACCTCAGAGGTGTTGGCTTAATTTGTGGAGCCGGTCCAATTCGTTTGGGCTTACCTCAACGTGGACTAAGGGAAACCGGCAAGTCTCCGAACACCACGGTAAAACATCATCTTTACTATTGTAGTTTGTTATTGTGATTTACTTTGAGCAATTTACATTAATTGCTTATATTCTTTTGGTCATATTGTCGGTACACTTAGTAAAGACTAGGTATTTTTGGTCTTAATTGCGCAAAACCAAATTATTATTAGCTTATAAATTGGTTTTAGCCAAAAGGAAGTTTTTTAAAACCGCCTATTCACCCCCCCCCTCTAGTCGGCCTTCTCGATCTTACACTGGGCGTAGAACCTCCCATCGTTTCCGCACCGCCCGGGCGCAAGGGCCAAGCGAAATTTGAAAAAAAAGGTTGCCTATTAGGTTTAAGCCGACCGATTAGGGTTTCAGCATTGTTTGTATGAAATTTTAAATGTAGCAAATTAGTTCTTAAATGTGGGAAGTTTTATGTGAAAGCTCCTAATACGGTGTACTCGCTTTTGTAATTTTCCATAATTTAATTCATTCTGATTTTTTTCTCTCAATTTCATTTAAGTGTGTTGTTTGTAGGAATTTGTAAATATAGAAATTAAGCTTAGAAAAATATGAATTTTGTTTTGAAGGCTCCTTACACAATGTACTTGATTGTGTAATATTTGGACAATTTTGTATGTGTTCTTTAATTATCTCAAACAATAAGGATTTAGGTCTCCAAATTTTGGATTTTAGGTTTCAAAAATGAGGGTTTCATGAAATCCCACACAAAATATATGGGCACCGAGATTTGTTTAAAAAAATTAGGAAGAAGTGTGGGCACCGAGATTTATCTAAAAAATAAGAAAGAAATAAGGAAACAAAAAATTGTAAAACTCACGATGTAGATGATTCAAAATGTCATCTCTGTATTTTTTTTGTTACGATCTCATCGTGGCAACTACGAAGTCCAATTTGGATGTGGTGCTTGGGGATTGCAAACGCACTTGAAGGTATGAAAGTGATGAAATCTTTCGACCGAAGCTTTGTTGCGAGGAATGGAACGTAAGATATGTTAACTCCCAAAACAGACGGATATTACAAAAGGTTGCTGGCATATGTGGTGGAGAACTTTGGAGAAATGGCACAATGATAACAACACAACAGTTGATCCGACAATGGGGTTACATAGCACGAAGGCTAACGAACCAAGGATAGTACACGCATGCCTTTAAAAAATTAGAAATACATGGGATATATGGACAAAGAGTGTCGAACTACTGCGTGGAACCTGGCCATTTGCCCTTATGGCCCAGCTCGGTGTTGTACTCCTCGCCTTGCGCCTTAGCTTTCGCCGCGATGGCCCTCTTCTGCACCCGCTCGGCCTCGCGTCGACTCGCATGCTCGCACTCCTACCCCTCGTGCAGCTTCTCCCACCTCTTCTTCTCCTCCATCTCAGCCTGCAGATCATCGAGGCGCCTTTCATGGCCCTCGCAATCCTCCCTGGCTCACCTCTTCCTTGACAGCAGATTCACATGTCTTAGGGGTGGATCTTATCGTCGATCCACTAGCTGAAGTTGCATAGTCGCGGTGGAGACTGCGGTGGGAACAAAGACATGGTTACGGCGTAAAAGAAAGCAAAATAGTGGTGTGCACTTAAATGCGATTTCATTACTGGTTGCCTGTGGCTCGGCGTGTCAAACCTGCTGGTTGGTTAGTCCGCACAGAAGCTTGGGCAGCACCGATAGCGCTACCCAATAGTCTACTCATTAGTTGATTTGACGCACTTGCAGGTGTCCTGGCCCTAGCAAAGGGATAGCGCCACCCCGTTAGGGGCCCTTCCAGAGGGAGTTCAGCGGGCATAGGAGGGGGCGTGGCTCAACCCAGAATCATTGGGCATACTGCGAGGCAACCTCCTTAGATCAACAAGCTCCAGAGGTGGGTGCTAAGTGTAAGGCTACTGACTAAACACCCTGTTACGAGCGTCAGTATGCTGGGGAGCCTCCTAGTCCTTCAAAAGCTCATGGATGTGCTCCTATTCCTTCTCTTTGTCCATGTTTTTTAGGTAGTGTTATTAGTGTGGAGTTCCTGGCCGAGTAGCGCTGTATTTATAGTACGAGGGGACGCAGCTGTAGTGCCTATATAACAACAGTCATGGTCTCTTTGTGCTTTGCAGAGCGAGGTCACATCCTTCTTTGCAGAGAGTGGTCACGTCATGCTTTACGAAGAGAAGTCATGTCCTGCTTTGTAGAAAGTGGTCACGTCCTGCTTTGGAGAGCGAGGTCACGTCCTACTTTACAGAGCGAGGTCCCTGCTTTGCAGAGATAGGTAACGATGACAGATTGATACTGGAAATGAAGTTAAAGTTTGTAATATTTGGACAATTTTGTATGTGTTCTGGAATTGTCTCGAACATTAAGGATTCAGGTCTCCAAAATTAGGATTTTAGGTTTCAAAAATTAGGGTTTAATGAATTCCCACACAAAGTATTCATAATAGAATTAGACAGAGGTATACATCATACAGAGGAATACAACAACGTCGCAAAGGCATACATCATACATTGTACATGCATACAACATACAGAGGAGTACAGGAAAAAACATAGAAGTACTAAAGACAAGACACTAAAACTCATGATTTATCCATCCACAATGTGCCCCGATGACACAGGTGACCCTCAGGGAAGGTGAGACTATTAGGAGAGCAGCGTATGTCTCGGAGGTCGTAGTAGGAGTGCTGCGTGGAAGGCGGTGCTGCGGAGAACTCATTGTACGTATTTGGTTGACGCTTGAGCATATTGTCTACCCAAGTGATCATAGATGGGTGCACATCCTGTGGGAAGGGTACTACTGGGTTATGGGAGAGGTTCTGGCGTCTTCAATGCGTAGTTGAGCTAGAAAGCATGTACCTACAGAGTTGGAAGTGCGGACGGCGAACCTTCGCCTTGCTGTCCAAATTGCTCGCTCCAGACCTACAAATTTCGTGGGTTGTGTTAGTTTACCATAGCATGCAACAAGAAGATCACGTTAAGTACGTTAGAGCGTACCAGTGTATGTGGTTGTGCGGACGATGATGATCCTGGCCAATAGGCGCCAAAATGCTACACAGTGTTTCCTCTGTACGTCTGCTCGAAACACGGGTCACCCTCAAGCAGGTTTGACTGAACGCCATGTGCGAACGTGGGCAACGCCTCATCCTGGTGCTGGGGTGAGTCAAGGTCGCTGTCTACAGTCGCACACCCCGTGGACCCAGCGAGGAAGTTCAGTCTTGCGCCTCCCTCCGTGACGACGACGCCTGTAGGAGAGTGTTGTCCCCTCACAAGTGCTGACAAAACAAATGCAAGTGAGAGATATGTTACAAATGAGGGCATGTGCAAACAATGAGGACAACAAATCGTAGCTGACATACCGATAGCCCGAGGCACGTGGAGGAAGAGCGACCGTAGCTACGCCAACTCCTGGAGTGCGACGAACATGCGGAGCGAGGTGCTGAGGGTTGTGGGGGTAGAGGTTGTCCTCAGTGTCAGCCTCGTAACATGGCAACATCGCTATGCCGACCACAAGTGATGGTCCTCATTGCCATCCTCGCGTCGTCGTAGATGGCGTGTGGCATACCTAGGAACCGAGCAGTGGTGTTAGTCCTCCCATGCCGTAGACCATCAGCAGCCTCATTGGAGAGATGACAAAGGCGGCCATACTGCAAGAAAACCAATAATAAGTTAGAGATGTGTTCTCGTACAAAAAAAATTGTGAACAATGTTTTACCGTCTCGTCTTGTCATGCCACCCAATGAGGGTCTGGACCTGCTCGTACATCAGCATCGTGCACGACCTCCGTAGGATGCTGTGGCACCGGACTAGTAAGGCTGCTCCAGGTACGCGGAATGTACCACCTCAAGTATGTAGTGCATGTATCGGCGTCGCACGGCCATGCCTCATGCACGACGTCGATCGCTGTCCGTCGGCTCACAATGCCATCCACGGTAGCTATGTCTCCCTCTAGTCATCGCTCCTCCGCCTTTGCCTTGTTAGCCTACAAGTCAATTTGTATGTTAGAAAATTGGAAAAAGATATGCATCTAATAGGTTAATCGATGAAACCAAATAACAACATACCTACGGGTCTTCACTACAAGAGGTCGTCCCAGTGGTAGTGGAACCTACTGATATAGCTCGAACTGTCTCATTACCCACTGCGGTAAGTAAGGCTCAACCATATGGGAGAACACCAGATGGAAGGTCGTCATCCAGTATGCATGGTCCTGACTGCACTGAGAGGACAAGCCATAGGGGGCCGTGTGCACAACGAACCATGTAGTCCATGGGTACCATATGACCTCGTCCTCGTGCAGAGTTTCCAATATGTTGTGGAACTCAGGGCACACACGCCTCAGCCTCTCCCTAGCCCACCCAAGCAGAGCACGTGTCCAGCGAGTGCCCATTGTGGGGCCCTCAATGGGGTCGGCGCCATCACCCTGACCGTAAAACTCGGGGATGAGCCAGAAAGGGTGCAAGGCCCTACGGTAGTATGGTCGGCCAACTGGGAAGTGCTCCCACGACCATAGTTGCAAGAGGGTGTAGCATACCACGAGGACTGGCTCCCCGGCTGTACTACGCTGTGAAGTATCACACAAGTCTCGGTACGTGGTGCAAAGCACTACAGAACCCCAACAATATTGTTGCACATCGTCAGCCAAGGCATCCGCTAACACCTCAGCAAGATGGATGTAGCCAGGGTGCACCCAATCTCCCTGTGTCGTAGGAAATAAGACCCACCCAAAAAGTGATGACATCTCTACTATGGATAAAGCCGCGCCTACACGCACAAATCATCCACAACCAGTACAAGGACCTCTTACCCAAGCTCGTGCTCGCCAACTTAATTACCAGGTGAAGTCATTCCTATGTTTATATAATACTGAGAATAAACCGCTACCTAATGCAAGTGATTTAATTGTGCTTAGGAACATGGGAAATGACCAAGGAGAAACTTGTGGAGTCATGGACATGCATGGAAGGCATAATAGAGGTCACCACGTCACTTTGGATCCATGTCAAGCAAGAGTTCGAGTTGGGATCGTTCTGGATTCGAATTCGGTCTGCTGCGATAATACTAAATTTAAACGGTCATAGCTTCTTCATACGGACTCCGTTTGGGGTGTTTCTGGACTTCACAGAAAGCTCATCAAGTCTACTTTTTCAATGGATACAAGCTCATCATCAAATTCTATTCGAGCCGGACACAATCGTCAAAAGAGTCCACGTCTGTTTCTGAGTTCGAGTCAAAATGGTACTGCGCCACCTCCACTTGGGCCCATGGGCCTTGTAACCCTAGGGGTGTGCGTCCACTTCGCTGGCCGCCACCCCTGGCTTTCTCCCTACATAGGAGCCACCGCCTCCTTTTGCTAGAACTCAGATTTCGTTTGATTAGTTTCTCCATTGTGAAAACTCTCGTTCTTCGCTTGTGTCGACTAGACCAACCGTAAAGAACATCTGCGGAATCCCACCTTTGAAATCAATCATATATTTGCAATTCAGATTGCTTTTTACCTCGTTCTTGCTTGTTCTTCGATTGCTCGCAGGAATTGATCCTCGTGATCAGGTCAACCGGGTCTTTGGCACGGTTGATAATGACTTGGTGGTTAGTTCAGCAATTGCTTGGTTCGTGCGTGCTGCGTTCGTAGCCTGGATCATAAAAGTTGACTGTCATACAACCAGAATTTACCCCTCTCATCGAAAGATCGGGACAACAGAGCACATCAAGTGGTATCAGAGCTACAATTCATCGGTGAGAGTCTCCAGTCTTTCATACCTAGAGTCCAGAAAATTGCCAAAAAAATCGCATCTATCATCCATACCGAGCCCTTTGAGCCTCGCAATTTTTCTTTTCAATGCATTACATTGTTGAACTTTCGGTTGCATCGTTGTGTCCTTTGCTGGTCTTAGTGTCTAGTTCCTTTAGAGTTTCGAGTTCTGCTCACGTCTGGTCTCACCATTGCGGCTGAGTTCGATCTGCCACGACAAGGGAATCAAAGGAGGAGAAGGACACCGACTTCAGCCAGGAGACGGACACACCATCTAGGGAGGCTTTGCCCTAGCTGGTCTCGGATAAGGAAACCTTGCCCAATTCGGAGACAGCCAAAACAGCGTGGTGATCACAAAAAAAAAAGAAATGCACACAACTTTTGCATACGACCTACAATTTTATCATACGCGTACGCACCCAGGCGCACATGCGGAAACTTTGACCCCCAAAAAAACATCATTTAGGGCCTCAAAACGGGCCTGCAAACCGCGAAAAATTCAAGTTTGTTGGAATTCGCTTAAAATTGACAGAGCCCTTTTACAAGTAATTTTTAGGTTCCCCGCAAAGATGGCATTCTTTTTCGAGCTTCCAAACTCCATGTGCGACGTTCTCTAGTTCTGCCGAACTGTGTGTTCGTTTGTGTTCTAGGCTCGCGTTTCTAGTACGGTCTAGCCTAGGACCAGCACTAACCGGCGTAGAACGATTTTTCAGCTTGCATTCACTGATATTGATTATTGTTGATCCTTGCTACCATATTGAAGCCTTCCGAGCTCCACTTCCTACTAACTCAGCAGGTTCCGTTCCTTTCAATCGCTGGGCTAATTGCAAGTGAGAGTATCACGAACCAACCACCGGTTGTATCACCTCCCTGCTGTATTGGTAAGAGCTTGTAAGAACTTGGTAAGGCATTGTGAGAGAGTAACTTGTGAAACTCCAAGAACCTAGTAGTTCATAGGGATATATACACTGCGATTTGTTCTTTTATTTGATACTAACAATGGCAGGTTCATAGTCACAAGGGGAGAATAGCAGGCCCAACGTTGAGGAAGATGCACCTCTCACGCCTCGCACGAAAGATATTATGCATCAATTTTCACGCTTGTTGAGTCAACATTCAAAGCGTCTTGAGTGGGTTCTAGATCGCACCAATAACGATTTTACTGCGATTGTTACACGTGTGGAGCAGCTAAAGAGAGCTCCATCTCCTGCTACTGCTGTCGGCGTTGCACCACCGCGCCGTAACCCATCCGTTGCTAGCTCATTGGCCGATGAGATAGAAGATGAAGTGAACCCATATGTTGCTGATATGGAGTCCGATGGTGGTTTCAATCCCAACAATGATTGTTATCATCGGCAACGACACGTCAATCGACAAGGTATGCGAAGAGACCCACCACGTGAGGTACATGATCGTAATGATGCACTTGGTAAAATTAAATTCACTATGCCTCCTTTTGCTGAAAAATATGATCCTGATGCTTACCTCACATGGGAGTTAGTCGTAGACCAAAAATTTGCATACCATGAATTTCTTGAAAATAAAAGGTTTAGGACTGCTACTAGTGAGTTCACTAACTTTGCATCTATTTAGTGGAATGAATTGTGCCGTAATGAACAAAACATACCTAGAACATGGGATGCTATGAAGAGAGCTATGAGAGCTAGATTTGTGCCTTCATATTATTCTCGTGATTTGCTGAATAAATTACAATGTTTAAGACAAGGTAGTAATACAGTAGAAGACTACTATCAAGAATTACAAACTGGTATGTTACGTTCTGGTTTAGAAGAAACCGAAGATGGTAGAATGGCTAGATTTTTAGGAGGGCTTAACCGGGACATTCAGGACATTCTAGATTATAAGGAGTATAATTCTATCACCCGTTTGTTCCATCTTGCTTGTAAAGCTGAACGTGAAGTGCAGGGAAGACAGTCTCGCTCCCGAGGCTCTTTTGGAGTTTCCTTTGCAGGTAGGCAAAATCAGGTGCAGTCTGCGGGCAGGGCGCCACCCCCTGCTGCCCCGGCCACTCCTAGCCATCCTCCACCCCCCTCTGGACGTGGGCGACCAGCAAGCGCCACTTCCCGAGCCTCCGACGCAAGGAAATCAACTTCGGTTCAACAAGCTCAGAGTTCTACTTCAGTTGCTTCCATTGGGCGAACGCGAGACATACAATGTCATCACTGCAAAGGCTTCGGGCACATAATGAGAGATTGCCTAAATCAGCGGGCACTTCTTGTTAGAGACGATGGTGAGTATACTTCGGCTAGTAATATTGATGAAGAACATGCATTGCTTGTAACTGACCCCGCAGGTGAGCAATATGAATCTGAACATGACGAAGAACGTTTTAGAGCTGAAACAAGTGATAAGTTTTTAAGCATAATTGTGAAGTGTGTCCCCGGTGCTCAAATGGAGCGTGCTGAACATAATCAACGCCATAATCTATTTTAAACAAAATTTGTGGTCAATGAGCGTTCTTATCGTGTGATTATTGATGGAGGAAATTGCAATAATTTGACTAGCATTGATATGGTTGACAAGCTTTCCTTGACCACACAACAGTACCCTCATCCTTACCACATTCAATGGTTTAATTCATGTGGTAAGCAGAAGGTAACTCACATTGTCAGAGTACACTTTTCTATTGGTTCATATTGTGATTATGCTGATTGCGATGTTGTACATATGCAAGCATGTTTATTACTACTAGGTAGACCATGGTAATATGATAAGACACTTTGCATCATGGTAGGACTAATCAAGACACTTTGCATCATGGTAGGACTAATCAATATACTCTCATGTCTAAAGGAAAGTGAATCACTTTGCTGCCCATGTCCCCAGAAGCAATTTTAAAAGATGAACTAGAAAGAGCTGATAGAGAAAAGGAGAGTAGCAAAAGTGAACATCAGATTATAGCTAAAGAACTAGCACCGCATAAGACGAAGGAACCTAGTGCTAAGGAAGGCGAAATTAGATTGAAGGGTTCTGTTTTGTTAGCTACCAAGTCTGGTATTAGTGAGGTAGAAGCTGGTTATTCTGATTGCTATGCTTTAGTGTGCAAAGCAACTTTGTTTTCATTTGAGGATATACCCCCCTCTTTGCCTCCTGCTGTTGCTCACCTTTTGCAGTAGTATGACGATGTATTTCCAAGTGAGGTACCACCAGGGCTACCTCCAATTAGGGGCATTGAACATCTGTAACACCCTGGCTATTCGGAAGCCAAAATGTCACGCAAACCTATCAAACTACTAAGCATAGCATTAAAACTAGATTATCCAGATTCAATCAACATAAATTCCTAAGGAAAGACAATGAACGATCACTAGAATCATGGTAAAGAATGGATAAACGGTCATAATACCACGAACAGTTAAACGATACTAACATAGGATTATTACAATCTAGAACTTATTTCAACAATTTGACTTGACTGAATGGCAAGAATAAATGTTCTGATTGGATAAAAGTGAAGTGTAGTGTGCCGAACTACCCCACCAAATCATCTTGTTGTCCTCCTCAATTATCTAATTAAAACATACAAAGCAAGGGTGAGTCGAAGACTCAGCAAGTACTAAACAAGAATAATCAAGCATGGAGTGGACAACACAATTCAGTTGAATTACGAATAATTATTGGAACACATACATGTACGTATGGAATGAATACATGAATGGATGAAATGTAAGAATGCATTGAAGGTATGGACTTATCATTGCATATACAGGTATAGCGAGTGATACACCCGTCGGTGTTCACTTAAGCCCGTACTTCACAAAGTACGGGACCCAATCACCGTATGAAGAACGTTTCATACGGTGTCCAAGTTGCCACATTGGAATGGTGGTCAACACTACCCACATTGGAATGGTGGGTTTTCAAATGCCCATTTGGAATTGATGGGTCTTTCAAATGCCTATCTTTGGAATTGATGGGACTTACTAAAAGAATCCACTTAGTGGTCATAATGAATTTTATGAATGAACATGATGATTTCTCATGGTATGAATGAATAACACACATTAGTGGAAAAGACACATGGCATTCAACAACATGTGTAAACAAGTATAAGTATGTATTCACACTCAACATAATGTACCAATAAGGCCACACTAGTCACTTGCGGTATATCAACACCATGAACAAAGCACAAGAACATTCATGTAAACAACATATCATTATGCATTCCTTTGAATTCAACACCGTTAACATACAAGATACTTGCCTTTGGCGTTGTGACTCGTTAGTAGGCAACGGAGGTGTTCCCACACATGATGCCTCGCCGCCTACACAAACATGTTCCCAAAATAAGAACAACGATATAACACTGCTACCGGTGTTCTACAATAACCCCTGACTATCCAATATACCGCATAGACCCAAAATGAAAATAAACTATTCACCAGATTTCAGCCCTTACGAGCAGCGGTGCGAGAAAATTCACCATTAATTATCTGTAACTCTAAAAGACCTGAAACCAGTGCTCACTGAATCTTAACATATCAGGCTACAAAATATTAGTTGGCGGAATCCCCTGATTCGGCAAAAACAGAGGGCTAATTATCAGCTAAACACAACTCATCTACGTCTGTCCAGAATACAGATCAGAGATAAAGAAAATGGCGTAACTTTCAACCTATTGATCCAATGAGAATGATTCTTATCAGCTTGGAAATATAATTTTAAGGGCTAAAATAACTTAGTTGGGTGAAGGTTCTGATTCGGCCCCTAATTTGAACTAAACCGAGGGACAAACCTACTGACCTCAGTTTTCAGACATACCGGACAGTTCGTAATCAAAAATTCATATCTCCCAAACTACAGATCGGATTTTCCTGATATCGGTGCCAAAAGAAAGCTAACGTTCCCAGGAATAAAACTCTAGAAGGGCAAAACCCCAGATTAGGCCTCTACAGTAGTCTAAACAATAGATGAAAACACTAACATTTATCTGCCCAGAATTCACAACAGTGGTAAAGAAAATATCATAATTTTCATTATACAGATCCAATGGAGATGATCTTTATCAGCTTTGAAAGATAATTTAAAGGTATACAATAACTTATTGGGGTGGAGGTTCTGGAAATACCTCTAACTAAATCCAAACCTAGGATCAAGCCGACAGATCCTTCTCGTCAGACAGACAGAGCAGCACGCACTAAAAAAATCATATCTCCTAAACCGTAAGGCGGAATCACGTGATCTCAGTGGCTATGGAAAGCTAATAACAATACCTACAACTTTCTAAGAGATGGACAGGACAGAAAACTAATGTATCTTACCCAAAATCGACGCACTAGGCGGTGCATAGGAAGGGGGAAGGGGGGGCGGCGGCTCCAAAGGGGGGAGGGGGAGAGAAATGTGGAGTTTAGGGTTTGGGGTGGGAACCCCCCCCCCCTTATGGCCGGCCACCACATGGGCTCCTCCTGGGCCGTGGCCCAGGCCCAGATTGTCGAGAGTTTATGGAAAATCCCTTCTATTTTTCAGGAATTTCTACTCCTTTAATTGTCTTTTCTTTCCCGGCTTCCATTCAAATTACTCGATTCGATTCTTTACTCTTTTCGTTTCCGGGGTATTACAACATCATATTGACTTGATCCCAGGAGCTTCACTACCCAACCACGCGCCATACCGAACAAACCCGGAGGAGAAGAAGATTGAGCATCAAGTGCAAGACTTGCTTGACAAAGGGTACGTACGCGAGAGCCTTAGTCCATGTGATGTTCTAGTACTTTTGGCTCCAAAGAAAGATGGGTCATGGCATATGTGTATTGATTATAGAGCTATCAATAATATTACCATTAGATATCGTCATCCTATTCCTAGGTTAGACGACATGCTTGATGAATTAGGTGGCTCTATTTTATTTTCTAAAGTTGACTTCCGTAGTGGATATCACCAAATTCGCATGAAATTAGGAAATGAATGGAAAACAGCATTCAAAACTAAGTTTGGTTTATATGAGTGGTTAGTGATGCATTTCGGTTTAACTAATGCACCTAGTACTTTCGTGAGATTGATGAACGAAGTTTTGCGTACTTTTATTGGTAAATTTGTGGTGGTTTATTTGGATGATATATTGATATATAGCAAATCGTTAGAGCAACATCGTGACCATTTACATGCTATTTTTAATGCTTTACGTGGAGCACGTTTATTCAGTAACATTGAGAAGTGCACCTTTTGCACTGATCGAGTCACGTTTCTTGGCTATCTTGTTACTGCACAGAGAATTGAAGTTGATCAAGCTAAGGTTGAAGCAATACAGAGTTGGCTGACTCCTAACACGGTCACACAGGTGCGAAGCTTTTTAGGACTTGCTGGATTTTATCACCGCTTCGTGAAGGATTTCAGCACCAGCGCTCCACCATTGAATGAGCTCACCAAGAAGGGCGTGCCATTTGTGTGGAGCACCGCACAGGAGAATGCATTCACCACACTGAAAGATAAGTTAACACATGCACCCCTACTCCAGCTCCCTGATTTTAATAAGACTTTTGAACTAGAATGTGATGCTAGCGGAATTAGTTTAGGTGGCGTGTTGTTACAAGAAGGTAAACCTATAGCATACTTCAGTGAGAAATTGAGTGTTCCTAGTTTGAACTATTCTACTTATGATAAGGAATTATATGCACTATTTCAAACTTTAGAAACTTGGCAACATTACTTATGGCCTAAACAATTTGTTATACATTCTGATCATGAATCTTTAAAGTATATTCGAAGTCAAAGTAAACTTAACCGTAGACATGCAAGGTGGGTTGAATTTATTGAGTCTTTTCCTTATGTCATAAAACTCAAGAAGGGAAAGGAGAATGTTATTGCTGATACTTTGTCTAGGAGGTATACCATGCTTTCACAACTTGACTTCAAAATTTTTGGATTAGAGACTATTAAAGATCAATATGTGCATGATGCTGATTTTACAAATGTATTATTGAACTATAAAGAAGGGAAAACGTGGAACAAATTTATCATTAATAATGGATTTGTGTTTAGAGCTAACAAGCTATGCATTCCAGCTAGCTCCGTTCGTTTGTTGTTGTTACAGGAAGCGCATGGAGGTGGGCTGATGGGACACTTTGGCATGAAGAAAACAAAGGATATACTTGCTGATCATTTCTTTTGGCCAAAGATGAGACGGGATGTCGAGCGCTACGTTGCTCGCTGCACTACATATAAAAGAGCTAAGTCACAACTTAATCCTCATGGTTTATACATGCCTCTACCTGTTCCTAGCGTTCCATGGGAAGATATTTCGATGGACTTTGTTTTAGGATTGCCTAGAACATAGAAGGGGAGAGATAGTATATTCGTGGTTGTTGATTGATTTTCTAAGATTGCTCATTTTATACTATGTCATAAGAGCAATGATGCCGCCCATATTACTGATTTATTCTTTCGTGAAGTTGTTCGCTTACATGGTGTACCTAATACTATAGTTTCAGATCGTGATGCTAAATTTCTTAACCACTTTTGGCGAACTTTATGGGCTAATTGGGGACTAAGCTATTATTTTCTACTACTTATCATCCCCAAACTGATGGACAAACTGAAGTTGTGAATAGAATTTTATCTACAATGCTTAGGACTGTGTTGAAAAAGAATTTAAAAATATGGGAAGAATCCTTGCCACATATTGAGTTTTCTTATAATTGTTCCTTGCATTCTACTACCAAGATGTGCCCTTTTGAGGTTGTTTATGGTTTTATACCTCGTGCTCGTATGATTTAATGCTTCTTCCATCTTCTGAGAAATTGAATTTTGATGCTAAACAACGTGTTGAATTGATTTTAAAAATGCATGAGACAACCAAGGAGAATATAGAGCGCATGAATGCTAAATATAAACTTGCTGGTAGTCAGGGGAGAAAACATCTAACTTTTGAACCAGGTGATCTTGTTTGGTTGCACTTGAGAAAAGATAGGTTCCCTGAATTGAGAAAGTCAAAATTGATGCCTAGAGCTGATGGTCCTTTCAAAGTGTTAGAAAAGATTAATGATAATGCATACAAGCTTGAAATGCCTGCAGATTTTGGGGTTAGTCCCACATTTAACATTGCAGATTTAAAGCCATACTTGGGAGAAGAGGACGCGCTTGAGTCGAGGACGACTCAAATGCAAGAAAGGGACGTGATGAGGACATCTCTACTATGGATACAGTTGCATCTACATACACAACTCATCCATAACCAGTACAAGGACCTCTTCTCGCCAACTTAATTATCAGGTGAAGTTGTTCCTATGTTTATATATTACTAAGAATAAACCGCTACCTAATGCAAGTGATTTAATTGTACTTAGGAACATGGGAAAGGACCAAGGAGAAGCTTGTGGAGTCATGGACATGCATGGTATGCATAATAGATATCACCACGTCACTTTGGATCCATGTCAAGTAAGAGTTCGAGTTGGTCTCGTTTCTGGATTCGAATTCGAACTGCTGCGACAATACTAAGTTTAAATGGTCATAACTTGGGAGAAGAGGACGCGCTTGAGTCGAGGACGAATCAAATGCAAGAAAGGGACGTAATGAGGACATCTCTACTATGGATACAGTTGCGTCTACATACACAACTCATCTATAACCAGTACAAGGACCTCTTCTCGCCAACTTAATTACCAGGTGAAGTCGTTCCTATGTTTATATATTACTGAGAATAAACCGCTACCTAATGCAAGTGATTTAATTGTGCTTAGGAACATGGGAAAGGACCAAGGAGAAGCTTGTGGAGTCATGGACATGCATGGAAGGCATAATAGAGGTCACCACGTCACTTTGGATCTATGTCAAGCAAGAGTTCGAGTTGGGCTCGTTTCTGGATTCGAATTAGAACTGTTGCGACAATACTAAGTTTAAATGATCATAACTTCTTCATACGGACTCCGTTTGGGGCGTTTCTGGACTTCATGGAAAGCTTATCAAGTCTACGTTCCAATGGATCCAAGCTCATCATCAAATTCCATTCGAGCTGGACACAATCATCAAAAGAGTCCACATCTATTTCTGATTCCGAGTCAAAAGGGTGTTGCGCCACCTCCACTTGGGCCTATGGGCCTCGTAACCCTAGGGGCGTGCATCCACTTCGCTGGCCACCACCCCTGGCTATCTCCCTATATAGGAGCCGCCGCCTCCTTTTGCTAGAACTCGAATTTTGTTTGATTAGTTTCTCCATTGTGAAAACTCTCGTTCTTCGCTTGTATCGACTAGACCAACCGTAAAGAACCTCTGCGGAATCCCACCTTTTGAACTCAATCATATATTTACAATTCAGATTGTTTTTTACCTTGTTCTTGCTTGTTCTTCGATTGCTTGCAAGAATTGATCCTCGTGATCAGGTCAACCGGGCATTTGGCATGGTTGATAACGACTTGGTGGTTAGTTCAGCGATTGCTTGGTTCGTGCGTGCTGCGTTCGTAGCCTGGATCGTGAGAGTTGACCATTATTCAATCAGAATTTACCCCTCTCATCGAAAGATCGGGACAACAGAGCACATCAAATAGGAACAACAGGTACGCAAGCTAGTGTGTCCATACAACCTCCTCAGTCGTGTGCACGGGGCAGGCCATGTACCGTCGTAGCAAGGGACACGCCTGATATGTTCTCTGGAATCGGGTCACCGAACCTATCAACCATTTGTACCTTCCAGTCTGGTCACTTGGGAGGTGGTGATACTGCAGGACCCTACAGCGGTAGACCTATAAGCATAGTGATGTCCTGTAGAGTAACAGTCATCACTCCCACCGGAAGTGGAAGGTGTGCGTCTTCAGTATCCAACGGTCGACGAGCGCATACATCAGTGTCGTGCCAAACTTAAATGTGTGCGGTAGGTCCAACAGGCAGGCACTTGGCAGGAGCCCGATGTCCTGTAGTAGTGGGACGTACCGCTAATCCAAAGTTCAGTGCTCTCTGGGTCATCTAAGCACAAAGCTCAGAGGGCCGACGCCAGCCGACCACGCATGGAATCGGTGTCCCTCATCCCACTGTGGGTTGAGCATCTCGTACGCAGCGTCATCTGGAGGATGCACCATCTCATGAGGTACTTAGAACAACAAGTTAGTGTGCAATGAAAACAGAAGGTACAACAAGCAAAATGAAAGCGATACATATGATGGGAGAACGTATAGTAGCACCATGAGATAAAAAAAAGTAGAGTTTGAATCCTACAAACCATTGTGTAGTGCATTACAATGAACGTACCATATATAGTCGGACACATTCA